>JAWNNI010000096.1:0-227720 GCA_035043065.1 Hirtodrosophila confusa | reverse complement strand
AATCAAGTATTCTGTACTCAAAAGAAGTACAAACGGTGTCAAAATCCGACCAAGCTCGAAAAATCTTATTATGAGTACAGAATTCTTATTTCAAGAACGATTTTGTTAAGCCCGAAATTCTTGATTTTAAGAACTTTTCGAGATATTTGTAGAACTTTTTTGGCTATACTGAGTACGTATTTTCTGATTTTGAGACAGTTTCTGTCCCAATTTTAAGTTCTGAACGATCTTAAATCAAAACTTTCTATACTCAAAGTAAGCACAAAATATTCTTAAAAATTAGTCTAATTCAGTCTTGATTCAAGAATTGAACATCTTAAAATAAGATCAAAAAATTTTAAAAATAAGCCCATTTTATTCTTATTTCAAGAACTTTTAATCTTAAAATAAGCACAAAAAGTTCTTGCAATTAAGCGCATTTTAGTCTTATTTCGAGAATTTTAAAGCTTAAAATAGGAACAAAACGTTCTTGAAATTGAGCACATTTCAGTCTTGAATCAAGAATTAAACGGCTTAAGCTAAGAACTAAAAATCTTGAAAGTAAGCCTATTTTACTCTTCTTTCAAGAATTTTTAAGCTTAAAATAAGAACACAAAGTTCTTGAAATTGAGCTTAATTCAGCCTTGTATTAATACAGCACCTACTAGTTTTAAGACAATGAAATCTTGGTATTTATTAAATTCAAACAATACATTTTATTCCTTATATATATACATTACATTTTTTATATATTTTTAAAACGAACATAAGATTTTCCATTATTTAATGGGTATATATGTAGTGGAGAGCTGCTAAATTCACATATCTTTAGTATATATACATTATTAGTCGGACATCCAATTTCGTATGCCCGAAAATGACTATCAAAACGTGTTATGCAAATCTGTTGCACTAAAACAAATACATTTTTATCCATAATTATTAAATTTTTTATCTTATATAATTGTAAACGTATTTTCTTAGTTGCTAAGTAATAATTAGTTTTATATTTTGTTCCTTTAAATATAAGTTCACTGCACGTGGTACAGTTTTTAAAATCAATATCAATGTCATTTTTATTCCTTATATTATTAAAATATTCTTCACTTGTTAGATCTGTTTGTGTAGAAAAAGAAAAAGTTAAAAGTTGTTCAATTGATTCGTCATGGTCAATTAAGAACTTAGCAAATTTAATTCCTGCCTTAATAGCTATAGAACAGGCTGAATTAATTCTAGAATTTATATTGTGCGTGTACAACTTTGACTCTCTTAGTTTTGATTCAAAACGCATACACCACATATACTTAAGAGGTCCACATTTTTTTATAGCCGAGGGATAATGCACCAGAAAGTGGTGCTTTGGCTTTAATTTTCCATATAGTCTTATATAAACATTATGGTGCCTTTTTACTAGGCTTTTTAACATATCTAAATCTTTAGTTTCAATTTCAGACTTAAACAGTATATCAATTATATCTAACAAAATCAAAAGTAACTGCCAGTCTTCGTTATCAGGAGGCACCAAATCCCCTATAATTAAAGGTAAAAAGTTAATAAAGTTACCTATTTCGCTTGCAGTCATGTTTAAATTGAATTTTTTTAGGCGTTGTAAATCTAAAGGCTTTGATGAGTTACCAATTTCAATTTCTCCAAATTGAAACAATTCTTTTTTATTATTAATTTCATTTATTGATATGATTTTTTTTTTAATTAATGCTACAAGTATATTGCAGACATCGTATTCACCTACTCCCTCAAAAATGTCGTGCATTAAGTCAAAACAAAAATTTTCAGTAACATCAAAACTTGGTAATTCGTGGAAAACACAATCGGTTCTTATACCTGTATCTTTGAAATTGTTTTTTAACAAGTCTGATTTATAATTAACATAATTTCTTAAACTAGCTGGTTTTTCTGAAGTATCAAAACCCATTTCTGCATTTGTTCTCCTGCAAACACGACAATACCTCTTAGAATTAAATGATTTTACAAAGCCATTTATGCTATTTACTGCCAAATTATCTCCTATTACCAATCCCAAAACAAATTTAACTTTTCGACGTTCATTGCCTGTTTTAATTTCAATACCTTTTTCTAATACATTTAGCTCTGAAACTAATTTTTGAAGTGATTTTACATAGCCACATTCTTTTAAATCTGCACTTGAAATAAATGCAGCGGGAAAAATATATTGTAGCTTCGACAGAAGATACTGAGGCATGGTTGGAAAATTAATAAAGGCACCGCAAATTGATATTTTATGACTTCCAAGTGGATTGTCTATTTCAAAATCATCAAAATATAAAACATAAGGAATTACTAAATCCGACTGTAATTGCTTAAATTTATTTTTAAATATCTCGCCGCAAGAAAAGTTCCTTAAATTGGTACATTGAGAATTCTTTTTAATGTTATCTAATGTGCAGTCTAAGAGATTTGGAATTTCAAAAATACGTTGAAACATAAAGCTTAAAGGCATTATATATAGATTATACGATTTGGGGCCTAGTGTCGGATTTCCATGCGAAACAATTTTAGTTATTTTTTTGTCAATCACACATATTTTATAATCATTATAAAGGTTGAGTTCTTTTAGAATTTTAAAAAATTTATATTCGCTGCGGATCTCCCCAAAAGGATCCTTGCAGAAACTGAAAATGCCTTCTAATTCATGAAAAACATTATCGGCCAAATGGCCCTCTATCGCTGTTGCTATTGATGCAGTTAAACAAGAAATAGAATTTTGAATTTGGACAACATGGTTTCTGGGCATATTATTTTTTTCATACAAACTTAGTGACAACTCAACAGCTTTTCTTTTTAAATCTTTTATCGTACCCATGATATCTTGTGGCTGATTTTTTATTTTTGCTGGTGGTTTTGATATAGTTTGTGTTCTAAACACTGCTTCACTAAAATTATAATCTGACTTTACATAATTTTCTTCACTAGGACTTTTTGTATGCTTGTCTAAATGTTTTTTAAAAATACAAAAGTTAGTAAACACTTGTAAACAATTATTTTGCATACAAGTTAATTTTAATTCCCTTGTAGTCATTACATGATACATTTTAAAGTGCTTGATTAAGATATCAGGTGTCATAAATGACTGAAGGCAACGAAAACAAATGTACATGTTCGAAATTTTTAATTACTAAGGAAGTCCATTAAACAAGTAAGATTAGATGATTTTATATCAAAATGAGTATCTATTTCATAAAAATACTTTTGAATGAATACCCAAACTGTTTGGCAAGCTTTGGGATACTCAAAATGGAGTATTTGAAAGATTTTAAAACAACAATCAAGACTTGAAATAAAAGATGGAAAACTAAGTAAGTTATTATCAAAATACACAAAATACTTATATTGGGAATTGGGGTCACCTTGAAATATTATAAACGGTTGTACCGTTAGTCCCGAAGAATAATACTTGTCTACGATCCTGTTAATTTCCAGCTTATAGTCGTTCAATGAATTCAGTCTAAGCACGAAACTTTCCTGGGCATCAGCAATGGTTGCTTTTTTATTCAGCCTACCATTTTCGTCTTTAAAACGCCCTGCGGATGGCAGAACGGCAATTAATAGACTAGCTAATATGTAGTCTTGAAGATCTGTGAATAAATTGAGATAGTAGCCAACTTTAGGTCTTTTGATTTTTTTATAATACATCACAATTATATATTTACCTTTATTTGTAGTTGAATCTGCTGTTGACTTCAGCAATTTGCAAGAGTCATTGCTAATGTGCTTATCATAAAATACACTTATTTTTTTTTTAAATGTATCCCATTTAGAAATAAGCTTTAGGTTTTTCCCTGGGTACAGGAATTCAAAATCAATTTCAATCTGAAAATATTTTATTTTAAATTATTAAACATGAGTGAATGACATATTATTAGTAGAAAATTATATAAAAAACATTTTTATAAGTTCGGCACTCCGAAGAAAGCCGTGTTCTTGATTATTTTAACCTTCTTACCAAATCGTTAGCTTGCGCATGCGAAAACTTAGGCCAAGCTTCGAAAAATTCCTTGCTACTAAGCTTTTTAATGTCTTGCTGACGTATTGTAAAGGTTTTCCTCCATTTTTCACAAACTTCGAACCAATCACTGCAATCCCTACTCAGAGAAGTCTTGTACGCAACAGAAACTGACTCGTCTACTTCAACGTTATTGTTAACGGCACAAAAATCGTTTTCATTTGTAATTGTTTGGGTACTAGACGTGTCCGATTCCAATTTTCTTATTTTGTTGCGCCTATTTTTGTACTTGGAATACAATTTGCCACTTGGATTGCCTCTTCCGATTCTCGGTATAAAGTAATATTCCTAAATAACAAAGTTTTGATTTAAATATTTAAAAACTACTATATCGATTTATTACCTTGACATTGCTTTCACTTGGAAAGAAAAAGCATATTTCGCTTAGCAAAAGAGGGAAATCCGGTACTCTAATTACAATGTTGTCGAAAATTGTGTGTTCTACAACAATATTGATCAGGTCATCTCTTAGATCAGGAGTGAGGGACTTATTTTCCTTTCTACACTCCAGTAAAACTCTTCCCTTGCATGATTCTTTCAATAAGCACAGCAAGCTCTGACAGGAAAAACAATAAGCAAAACAAAAACGTGCAACGGAAATATAGAAATTATAATCTATTCAATATATTAAAGAGTTTAACCTGACTGATTGTGCCCAAACGTTAGTTAGAAGCCTGGAACTTTTACAGTAACTACTTATTAAAAGGTTAGGTGGAACAAGACTTTAGTGTCGAAATAAAAAATTAATTCAAATAAAAGTTGACTTTTATCTAAATAGTTTGCCGGGCAAGTCCGGGGTATTTCAAGCTAGTAGTAAACATAAATCGCTACCTTGTTTAGAACTTCCTTCCCGTTGTATGCCTGCTCCAAGGTGTCAAGCCAATGCCCAACCTTTGACGGACACGATATAGTATCGTCGTCTATTCCAAGCTGGAAAAATAATAGGTATTAATAAAGTTAAAAAATTTAAAAATTTAAATTTTAGTTATTGCAGATTTACCTCTGACTTCTTCCAATGAAATAATTTTTCTCTAAACTCCATGCGAAGACCTAGAGGTGGAATTGCTTCTTTAATGTCGTCCGCTGTCATATATTGGAGACTTCTATATGTTACGTGGGCATCTATGTACATACATTTATAAATGTTTGCAAAATAAATAAATAAAACACAAGAAAGAATATTGACATTCGGCGTGCCGAATATGTACCCTTGCAGCAACGCCTTATACAAAAACATAACTTTCGATCGTTCCAATTTCAGCTGTATGTTAAAGTGGTTCGATCAGGTTCCGATGTACATACATATGTGCTGCATTCTGCAAAATAAACACCTGTGCGAAGGTCCATCACGATATTTTTTAAACTGAAAAACTAATTTGTATCAAACAAATAGACGGACGGACGGCTTTTGATGCTGATCAAATAAATATACATTCATACATACATACATATGTACATACTTTAAGGTGTCTTCGACACTCACGTAACACATTTTTGACACAAAATTATTAATTTCTACAAAGCGTTGTGAGAACTTGCATTACTATCACAAACAATTATGTATTTCTTAGAAAAAAATTTCACAATTTCCATACCACTTTGGCGCCAATAATGCGGCTGTTGCTAAAAGTGCAAGTAGAAAAAACAACACTATGCGCTTCATACGCCTTTGCTAAAGGCACAATGAAAAATACAAGAACACATTTGTACAAAAAAAATGAGTGGCACGCGCGCAAAGAAAAGGAGAATAAAAGAGATCAAGCATTTGTATGTGTGTATGTACATACATATGTGTAGCCTCAAATGCAATACAAATGCTTGACTACTGTTATCTTCATTTGTGTTGGTTTGCTGGCCGCCACGATGCCGCCACAATGCCGGCGTCACTTCACTTTAATTTTCATTTTTTGTGCAAATGTAACTATGTATATTTGATATGTATGTACATATGTACATAGTTTGTATGCTGATCGGTATTTATGTACATACGTGTGAATGTATATGTACACGCATGTATGTACACTATGCCACTGTGTCGGCAACACCAAGAATTATGCGAAATATCAAAATCGTCAGCAATCTATTTACATATGTATATATGTATACATACATACATACATACATAAGTACACAAGTATGAACAACTTATTTATGTATATAACTTATTATGTATATATGTATATACATACATACATATGTTTGTAGTTCTTAAACATTGCAAAATACATACGTACATATCTATGTACCGACATGCATGTGCATGTATACTTGCGTATGTTCATACTTTGTATGTATGTATGTATATAAACATATGTATATAGCTGTTAATATGCCATTATATGTACATATATTTTAAAAACTGTCAACACACAACATACATATGTATATAGTTACAGAAATCATTTTTAGGCACTTACCTTGTAAAAAAGTTGTAACACTTTCCAAATCAAACTCTTTTATTAAATCACTTAATTTGCGATTATCACCCGCGAGCACTTCTTCACACATCTTGTTCAACTCAACGAATGCCAGACCTGCAATAGTCAAACTCACACCAAAGCCCGGCAATCGCGAACACGAAAAGGAACAAGAAATAACAAAAGGCACTCGACAAAAGTTGAAGCAAAAACATGATCATAGAAAATTCCCAAAACGGACGAAAACTATTGAACCCTGTAGTGAATCTACCTCACAATAATATTTTATACAATAATTTTTTTTACATTAAATTAAATTTTTGCAATTTATTCCAAGATTTTGGTATTTCTAAACTTAAACCTAAAGTATGTGCTCGGCATAAATTATGTAAGTGCATAGAATTTATAAAATAAATAATTTATATTAATATGGGCTTTTAAGAAAAATTTGTTTCCAACAGGGTTTAATACCGTATGTTCGTTTCGCTCAATTATGCAGCACTCCCCCCACCACCGTTTTCAGACCCTTGCCACCAAACTCCAAATATCTCTCTCGCTTTTGTTCTGACTGTTATTTGCAATTTTTTTGTTGTACATTTTGTCGATTGCATACACTTACATACACACATATGTGTGTATGTATGTATAGGAACTTAAAGATAATTTGTTCTCAATCTAAGAAATTCTATACTTGAATTAAGAATAATAATCCTAGCTCGTTTAACGCTTAGATGAAGTACGAAATTTCTTGTAATAAGTATTTTGGGCTTAATCCAAGAATTATAATCTTATTTTTAGAGAATAATGGGTTATTTTTGAAATCAAGATTAATTCATACTAAATTTAAGAATTTCAAAGAACGAATAATACTTAAAATTTTAAGAAAAATTCGGTATAAATTCCAGCCCGATAATTCTAGAACTAGAACGGCCATTTTTCTCTGAGTGTATAGCTTGCGCCTGTTGCTCAGCTGCTTTGACATGTGTTTTAATCGCTGTCAATGCGTGTTCAGGTGTAATTAAACACGTGGGCCGAGTCGTGCTCCAGCTGCTGCTGATATCCTTTGTGTTAGCCATTTGGCCTCCGGCTGATTGAAATCTGTCAAAAAGTTGCTGACGTATTCATGTGTGCTGCGGCAGCAGCTGCTCATCCATATTCGAGTCCTGAAATGAGTGTGTGCTTGTTTATTATGATAATCTGATGTCGTAAAACCAGAAGGAACTGGCAAGTTATCTATAATTGGGTTTGAAATTGTTTGGGAACTTATGTAGATACTTACATATGTTGGTAGTGGGTAGTAGGCGTATTTGAGCGGAATATAGCAATTTCAAGTCTAATGATACCAGCTGAAAATTATAAGCATTATATTAAGGAGCTATCTGTATTTTTCCTTTTGGTGTGAATATAGCGATATAGAGTTAGTTGTCCGTCTGTCCGTCTGTTTCTATGCAAACTAGTCTCTCAGTTTTATAGCTATCGTTATGTAACTTGGCACAGATGCTTCTTCTTGCTGCCGGCAGTAGATAGTATGTCGCACTACAATAACATATAGCTGCCATAGGAACGATCGGCTGATAATTATGTTCTTGTATGAAAAACCTTATTGTTTATGAAGATATCCTGACCAAACTTACCAAATAAGAGTTTCTGGGTAGTTTATATGAACTGACAAAATTTGATTCGAATAGGATCACTATTATATAGCAACCGATCGGTCGAAAATTGAGTTCTATGAATAACTTCTTTGTATTTGAAAATATTTGGACCAAGCACACCAAATTTAAATTTCATTCTGCTTTGTACAGACTGATTAAATTTGGTACAAATCGTACTACTTTATCTTAACCATAGTAACAATCGAATGAAAAGTGAGTCAGAAATTGCGCGTTTTTTACAGTTTCCTATAATTTGATCAAATCGGACCACATAATTATATAGCTGCAATAGGAAGAATTGAACGAAAATTGAGTTTTTGTATAAGAAAAATTGTAGATAGGGTATATATCTTCGGCACACCGAAGATAGTTGTAAGTTTATTTCTTTTAGTTATTTTTGCATTAAAAAGTCAGAGAGTCCTTTGTCGGTCAGAGGAATCCAATCTATTAAAGATAACTTGCGCATTTTACGAATCTGACTGACAAGATTTGCTCCCTTGCTCGGCTGTCCAATCCAATCTCAAGGAGCAGAACAATCTAAAGTTTTCCAACTCAATTGTGTCAAACTAGGATATCTTCATTAGCTGGGCAACGACTTGATTCTCAGTCAATAGCCGCACAGCAGTAATAAAATCATTAACACTGCATTTAATCTGAAAGACTGAGACTTGAGCTGGCTGAGATAAACTCATTAACACGCTGATTAAAATCACGACAAAGTTCAAACATCCTCCCAGCCCCCCCGCTACTATACGCCAATCTTTTGTTTGATTTGCGTAATAAGTCAATGGGGGCCGTCGCTTGGGGGGCGACTGATTATAATTGCGCATCGTCAAATTGACAAGCGTTTAAACGGTAAACGCCACTCGAATCAATTATGCATGCTGATGAAGCCCTCCCGCCCTCGACCTCGCCCTCGCCCTCGCCCTCGCCCTCACCCTTACCCCTACCCCTGTTTGTGTCTATGCATATGGTGTCAAGGAACCTGACGGCCATCTTCACAGCTGCTGTTGGCAATATAAACTAATTATTTATTTATGATATCCCTTCAAGTGGCGGACCAAGTTTGGTGTGGCTCAATGGTTTGAGTATCACCAGAGATTAATTGCTTAAGAAACGTTTCTGAATTTAAGTTTGGCGTGCTTCGTTTTCGAATCCTTTCAACAAGGAAATGAGGAAATCGCGTGCAACTATGTGAAGTGCACGTCTGTTAGTTGGCAACTCCCTATCGATAAGTTGGCAGGGCCACACTAATCAATACTTGTTACACTTCTTACTGCAATTCCATTCTATTTTATTGTTTGTTGTTGTCTTTAAATGAGAAAAATGAGCAGCCTTTGTTATAATTTACCATCAAGGCCATCAAATTACTTACTTTAGGAAAATCTCTTTCAAGCGTTAATTTCATTAACATCGTAATTTTTGAGCGGATTATTTCTGTTATGCCTGGAGAAGCGCCAGAAATGAAACGAATTACAACTAAGTTAAGCAAAAGCAACAAATTACAGCCGAATTTTGCAAAAGCTGAACAAAAAGTTTGCGAAAGCTAAGCGAAATATTTAACTAAGAAACCCCGAAGTTAAGTTTTTCGCTTGGACAGCAATAATTATGTGGTTAAGTTTTTGGATCGAGCAGCTATCAAAGTGCTCTGCAGTTAACTTTCTGGCATTAACTTTGTCTGAAACAAATATATATATACACAGAACTGTTGTTGTGCCTACGGTAAACAGGTGGGCGGGAAATGCAGAGTTATTGTTATTTAATGCCTGGGTCTTTGCTTAGCCAACTAAAAATTCGCACAAATTTATTTGCATTCTGTGTGATTTTTATGCATGCATTGAAGCAGCTGCTCATGTGTGTAAAATATGACAGCAGGGTTGATGGACAGATGGACACATGGGGGGTACAAAGCTGACGAATATATGTTCTATTTCGAGAGGGGCATCCAAAATGGTTTTCACTGTTGCTGCTTTCCCTGTGCGTGGGCGCGTATGCTCTGTGATTTTGATTTTTTGATTTTTTCGCGCCGATTTTGGCGTTGATTTGCTTCTGGCAGCGATTAAAAGAGCATGCACTGGCACACACCAAAATCCACACCCACATTTGTCAACTGTTTGCGCCAGCGGCCGGTCCAAATTTGATTTATGAGCGCGTTCCCAAATATGCAGCAGCCAGAGAAATCAATATGGCAGATTGTTGGGGGATAGGGCGGGGGGCGTGGAAGGTTGGATTGATGGCACAGCGGGTGATTGGGCCCATTTTGCTGCGCCTAATTGCATTACTTGGGTAATTTCATGTTGAGCCTGGCAATTAATAGCTGCGCGCTAGATTTCATTATGATATGAAAATAAGTAGGTCATATATGATAGGAAACCCTTTAAATATATATAACGTCAAGCTGGTTTTCTGTTTTATAGATTTAAGTGCATGTAAACAGTTTTCATTTGAGTTGGCGCTGAAACGTTTTCGTTTAATACCAAATGTAGATGGCGCTGTTAAGTGTGGCTCAACAGTTGTATAGCTGCGGCGTAACGGTTGATCAGAATAATTGATAATAATTTGAGTGGTGCAAAAGTTAAGAAAAACTACATCTTGGCTATAAGTTTAGAGCTCGCAGTGCGTTTTCACGTGTTTTGAGTCCACTGCCGACATTCTCACTGTATTCTTTATGTGGGGGCGCTATCGAGATTTAATTTGAGAACAAAAATTTTACCGACGTGGCAACTCTGATTGTTAAGACAAATGTGACCCGCTACTGTGGGTTACCCGTGATAAGTAACAGTTACGTAAATATTGCTCATCATTAGGCTGCTGTCATCGCTAGGAAAACAAATATGGCGGAACGCAAATGCAAAGAAAAATAAAAAAATTAACTTTAATTCGCGAATGCAAGCATCATTAAAACGCGGACAATGTACAATAACAGTGCTGATGTAAATTAACAGCATATATTGTGCTTTCGAATGTGTGCGTGTCCGCGCTGCAATGCAATTTGCACATTCAACACAAAATACAATTTGTTATTACGTGACCTCGAGAACGCCGCTAAAATTAAATTGCAAAGAGCCGTGGCAAAAAACTGTTATTTTATTGTAAGCCACACAGCTCAACTGCAAATGCAACTCTGCAACTGTTTAATGCGTCATTGAGATGCAAAATTGATTAATTGCTGCAAGAGTGAAGGTGCATACAACAAAAAAGTAGCATTAAAAACAAAAACAAGACGATTATGTCTGGCGGACGCGACAGCGGCGCCAGCAGTGGCAGCAACGGCAACAACGCTGCTGCCAACGCATCCTCCAACACGGCACCAACAACGCCGACGCAACAGCGCGCTCGCGGTCGTCCCGCCAAGCGCGCGACCTGCACGTGGTGCGGCGAGGGGAAGCTGCCGCTGCAATATGTCCTGCCCACACAAACAGGCAAAAAGGAGTTCTGCTCGGAGACATGCATCGCGGAGTTTCGCAAGGCGTACAGTAAGGGGGCGTGCACGCAGTGCGACAACGTTATACGCGAAGGTGCGCCCAACAAGGAGTTCTGCTCGATGATGTGCATGAACAAACACCAGAAGAAGAACGGCTCGACGCGTCAGCACAGCGGCGCGGGCAGCGCTGCTGGTGCAGGGGGCGCCACAGATGGTGAACGCAAATTGCTAAGCAGCGGAGCCTCTGCGCCCACAGGACCCTTTCAGTATGAGAGCTTTCATGTCTTTGACTGGATTGCTTACCTAGAGGTGAGTAGCTGTTGTAGTCAGCCTTGAAATTGGAGCCTAATCCTCTGTGTTTGTGTTGCAGGAAACTGGCAGCGAGGCAGCGCCCGCTGAGTGCTTTAAGCAGGCGCTAAATCCGCCCAACAATGATTTTAAGATTGGCATGAAACTGGAGGCGCTGGATCCCCGCAATGTCACCTCCACCTGCATTGCGACGGTGGTGGGCGTGCTGGGCTCTCGGCTGCGTTTGCGCCTTGATGGCAGCGACTCGCAGAATGATTTCTGGCGCTTGGTCGACTCGACGGAGATCCATGCCATTGGCCACTGCGAGGCGAATGGCGGCATGTTGCAGCCGCCGCTCGGTTTTCGCATGAACGCCTCCAGCTGGCCCGGTTACCTCTGCAAGATACTCATCAATGCAATGGTTGCGCCCGAGGACATATTCCAGCCAGAGCCGCCAACGCCAGCGGACAATCTGTTCAAGGTGGGCCAGAAACTGGAGGCGGTGGACAAGAAGAATCCTCAACTGATTTGCTGTGCAACAGTTGATGCCATTAAGGACGACCAAATCCATGTCACATTCGATGGCTGGCGCGGCGCCTTCGACTACTGGTGCAATTATCGCTCCCGGGACATCTTTCCGGCCGGCTGGTGTGCGCGCAGCTGCCATCCCATGCAGCCGCCTGGCCATAAATCGCGCATGGACTCTAGCTCCGGCAAGCAGCGCTGCGCGCGCCCCAGATACACTGTTGTCGCCGAATCAGATGCCATGTTGCCCGCCTCGCCGGTTACGGCTCACTTTCACACAAACTGCAAGGGCGGCCCGTTTATCAACAGCTCCAAGCTACCCTCTATGGTGACGGGGCCAACGCATCAAACGCTCGCCAAGCTCTGCCTGCAGGAGGTCTTGGCCGCCAGCTCGGACACACAGCAGCTGTCCAAACTGCTTTTTGCACTTGAGGGCGATGTGCACATAGTGACCGCTGCTGGCAAGAACTTTACGGTAAACTTGTCAGCCCATTTGCCAATTCGAAATCCACTTATATTCTCGTTTGATTACTAGGTCAAAATACCCTCCCCTCTGCGCATGAAGGATGACGACAGCTTGGCGCAATTCATCGAGACGCTGTGCACCACATGCCGGGCATGTGCAAATCTCATTTCACTGCTGCCGGAGACGGAGGAGTGCAAGAAGTGCGCCAACAGTCGCAAGCGGCAGCTGGCGCAGACAGCGACGCCGCCGTCCTCGCCAGTGCTTGCCGAGAAGCGCGGCCGTCAGTCAAAATCCGCCACACCAACTCCCATTTCGCCCGCAGAGAAACCGCTAATTATCAAGCAGGAGGCGGGCAGCAAGGCACAGCCGTCACAGCCGTCGCAACCGACGCCGCCAGCAACCAAAGCGCATACCAATGCCAGCAAAGAGGCACTGAATAACAACAACAATAACAACAATACCAGTACCAGTAGCAATAATGGCAACAGCTCAAAGCTGATCATCAAAACGGAGCCCAATGGCTTGGCGAGCGCAGCCGTGGCCCCCGGCACAACAGCACAAGTACAGCCCCAAAGTCAGGCGCAGGCGCTGCGCAAGGTGCGTTTTCAGCATCACGGCAACAACAATAACAGCAGCACCGGCAATAACGGCAACTGCAATCAGGAGGCGAGTGCAGCAACCACCAACAACAGTAGCTCCTCCACCTCCTCTAGCAGCAGCAGTAGCAGTTTGGCGGGCGGCACAGCAAATGCCAGCACCATTGGCAAATATCTGGCGCCGCTGGTGGCCGAGGTGCATCCAGAGCAGATGAGCGTGAAGCCGCCGACCAGCTATTACAAATCACCAACAACACTATCCTCGAGCGCCTCCTTCCCTTCATCGATATCCACTCCGTTCACCGCCTCCCAGTCGGCCTGCCCGGCAGCGCCAGCTGCTAGCGCCGCTAAAGCAGCCACAGCGCCTGTTGCAGCCGCCGCATCCAGCAGCTATGCGGGCACAGCCATTACCTCACCGCTCAGCACACCCACATCGGCATCCTGCTCGAATTTGCGTGCACAACCTATCGATTGGTCCATCGAGGAGGTCATCCAGTATATCGAGAGCAATGACAACTCCCTGGCCGTTCATGGCGATCTCTTCAGAAAGCATGTGAGTATTCAGCATTACTATTGCTGCTAACGAATCGAGAATGCCATCAATACTATCAAATCGCAATGGCAACTTATGATGTTGAACTATCGATAGTGCCACCATCAATTTGTTTGATAGTTTCAATTCCAGTCACTCACTCAATCTACTCTCTGTATTGATATTTTTCAGAAAAAGCATTATTTTCTGCAAAAAATATGTTAAAACAAAAACTAAAGGATTGTTCATACTATTTAATATTTACGTGTAATATCTTCCAACATGATTCTCATGCAATTATATGCGTTCAATATGTCATTTGGTAGCGTCAAAAAAAGCACAATATTGCGCGTAAATTAGACATAGAGAGATCAGGCCGTAAATAATATAAAACTTCTTATTTTAGGCCACAAATAGCTTTTGTGCCTTATAATAATAAATTCCGTAAAATCTCATTCTGTTGATTATTCAAACCATCACTAACTATCAAAACTACAGACAGGCGGCTTTATCGATGGTTTTCTAGCTCAAATTCATAATCATATTAACTTGTTCTAATGATGTTTTTTCTCTGACCTGCAGGAAATCGATGGCAAAGCTTTACTGTTACTCAATTCAGAAATGATGATGAAATATATGGGCCTGAAGTTGGGACCAGCCTTAAAAATATGCAATCTAGTGAATAAGGTCAACGGACGACGGAATAATCTGGCTTTGTAAATGGGCAAAGAACGAATATAAGAAAAAATATATAAATGGATCAAAGAAAAGCGCACCAGCGGGCTAATCCATTGGATTTCCGATGCCGTGTGTAGAAGTGTTAACAAATTAGTACCTCCTTTAAAAGTAAAAGTAAAGAAAAACCGTAATCGATATGCATAGATTTGTAATGAGTTTGGCATTGATGAAGTTGAAGCACGTAAACATTAATTTAATATTAATTTCACAATAACATTCTTATGCGAATAATGTCAAACATGCGCGATAAAAAAACCCCCTAACAAACCAAAAGAAACGTCGAGCAAAAACTTCTAATTCCAAAAACTCATATTCGAAATATCAGTTTTTCGCCTAAGAAAAACGAAGAAAAAACATTACTTATAAATGCATATGCATAATATTTATTACACACATACACCCATACACACACACACGCACGTTGGGCACGAAAAATAATATTAACTAATTTAATTATAATATGAAGAAAACTCCCCTTGAAAATATTGTACATAATTTTACATATAATTTTGTAATTATGTATGTATTGATTGCGTTTCATAAAATTAAACTATTACAATGTTTGCTTAATTTTAGCAATTTAAATTAAGAATACCCGTGACAACAACAAGTAAAGCAAAAGAAATCATTTGCTTTATTTTATTCGTAGACACGTAAGTTGAAAAGTAAAAATGAAGCAAAACTTAAATCCAACTAAATGTAATCTATAATCACTCGAAAGCGCCGGAAGCAGCTTTTTAAAACACACACACTCACACTTGTGTGTATATTTTGATATACACACTTGTATGCAATATTTCTCATTACGTTTATTTACACAAACTCACACATCTACACATAAGATACATATACATATTTAAACATACGTATTACAAACTGTATACAATATTATTAAACTTGCAAAAACTGTTCACTTCGTAATTTGGCGCTGATTTTCTAAACAATCGGGAATGAGATAAGAACATAGCCATGGTAGCAGAAATAGCATTGAGATCTAAAATTTCAGATCGTTAGAAGACTATGGCCTTCTATCTTGCAGACCTCTTCTCAAGTCCTTTCCAACCAAGTGCAACGGTAACATTTTTACACACAAACATACAGAGTACGCATACATAGGCCATATTACATACATACATACATATAAACATAAACAGCATTATACGATTATACAGATAACTTTTTCGGATGGACACAGGTAAATTATAAACACATTGCATATAATCGTAAAATTAGTCGAAAATTCTTGTATACTTGAGAAATGAAATTAATACCCCATACTACCCTTTGGCTAATCTTTAGAAACAAATATAGAAAATGAAAAGGCATTTAACAGATGCGTATGGGCAAATATATTGTACTTACGTGTAAAATGAAATCGTTAGAACGAGTAAGGCTAAAACTCATTGGAATATAATTATGCGAATGAATAAATGCAAAAATACATTAATCTCGATCATGAATACACTCAAGCACCCACATACACACAAACTCACACCCACACGCTAGTTCAAATACACACAAATTAACTATTTACTATATTCATTTTGTTTTGCCATTAATATTAAATAGACTTAAGTGAATAGTTATTTAATTCATTTCATGTTATGTATGTATAGAAAAGAGAACATTGTATCAGACAATTGAAATCTGAATAAAGCAAAATATATACATATATATAACTATTTCAATATTCCACTATGTTAGGCTCAACTCCCAAAGTAACGTCACATATATGTACGTCTTGATACAGTCTTTCAATCTTATGGGAAGCGGAAAGGCTGGTCTAAAGGATGATTCAATACTGGCTGTTATCTATAAGGTTGGCAAGACCTTTATGTAACTGCCAATGTTTCAGGACTTTATATGTAGATGTACATACGACGCTTGTCCAGCGTCGATCTCAGAGACTTTAGGAGCTTGAGACACCAAATATGGTATATACATTCCTTTAAAGTTCAAACACTATACAGACCATTATTGTTTTATTTATATTTTTATATTTACAGAACTTCTAAGGGTACTTCAGACCTGGGTGGGATATAGCTCAATCGAGCATTCGTGACATCATTTGTCTTGATTGACGAGAGCTTGAATCATAGGCGTAAAGTACTAAACTAATATTTAGTTTTATTGCATTTTGTTTGTCTGTAAATATATATTAATACTATAGAAGAATTTCATTGTTGTTACATATTGTATTTAATATTATTTCATATTTAAATAAAAAATCCTTCTGCAATTGTTTTTTTGTATACTAAATTCCTAAGTGTAGGCTAGAGTTGCACTTTCCAGTTCAATTCGCTGATTTAGTTCAGTAGTTCATTTTTCACGGAACGAACTAATCATTCACTTGAGTCATTGAGTACCATTGTCGTTCATTCTAATCATTCGAGTCATTTGAGTCCCATTCTCGTTCAGTTGCTTATCGTTCATATAGGTAATTTGAGTCCCATTATCGTTCAACTGATTTGATCCCGGGACATCGGGTATCAAGTTCTATAACTATGTTACTCCCCTTTTCCTTGACCGAAGTACGTCCTCGAATTCGGAAGTATATGCATAAGGCGGTTATTAATATACCTATAATGATTATAGTGTTTAAAATAATTTCTTGTCTATATAATTTTTTTATGTAATAATTAATTTCTTTACTCATGTGGCTTATTTCATTTAAAGGATTAGAAGTAGTGGTTTTGTTTAACAATATTTCTATCTTCCATGGATGTATTTCTTCTACTGTAATTGTTACGTTATTTATTTGCATGCCACATTGCTTAATTTGAATTATTATATTATTTTTTAGGATCATTGAAATTATTTTTATTTTCTTTATGCTTAAATTTCCCAAATGGTTTTAGCATGTATATGATGAACTGCCAGATATTTGCCCTACATTTTGTGAAAATTGTGTTTTTTTGTGTGGTTTAAATAAATATGCTTAATAGTATTCTCCCTAATAATAATGATTAATAATTATTGGATTTGATATTTAATTGATTTGACTGTACAAAACAGTTTTATCTAATATTTAAATATATATAAAATATATATATAATATTTATTTTTATAACTAATTCTGTATTTTGTTAACGCAAATATTTCATTATATGCTTATACATGTTTATATTTATATTTAATTATTTCAAATTCTTATGATCTAAGAGATTGTATTGAAAGTACATTTGTATACATACATGTATATATGTATATACATACATATGTCGTTTCTATTATTTTTTCCATGACTGACTACATATATGTATAATATATATATATATATGTATAATATATATATGTGTGTATATCCATCTTCAGAAACTATAAAATGGTTCCACACATCAGAGCGTTTCACAATCAATGCAATCAGTGCAATTAAAAACAAACAAAACCGCACCTTAACTGTTTTGTATGGTCGATTAATCGACAATCGAAATCGAAAGTGTGACTCTAACGAACAATTCGAACGAAAGAATCTAATGAACGACTGAACGAGTTTGGGATTCAAATCAGTTAAACTAGAATAGAACTTAAATGACTAGAATAAACGATAAGCAACTGAACGAGAATGGGACTCAAATGACTCGAATGAACGACAATCAGGGACTTAGTTCAGTCGTTCAGTTTGAAGATTAGTTCAATGGAACTAAGTCTGAACGATTCGGTACAACTTTAGTGTAGGCCAACAACAAAAAATACAGAATTACCTTGTGCATATTACAAGTGGAGTTGTAAGCCGGATCTTTGGGGCTGCGTGGGTCGAGCTTACACTTGTGGAGTAACTGAGCTGGCGCTGATCCTGGATCCTTATATATTATATTATATATTTAGTCTTTGCTTAAACTTAACAGCCACAGCCACAGAAGTAGCTCAGGGCAACGGCCTCTAGTCCTTCAAACAGAACAGCCACTTGGTAATCTTAATAAAGCTATTTACATATCTGTCAATCCCAATCAATATTTTATATATACATACATTATTGAAAACAAATGAATAGGGTAATAATCCAAGTGTACTTAAAAATATAATGAATATATTTGAAAATGTAACAAAACTTCATTACCTTTCTGCTCAAATATAATATCAAAATTTACAAACATTTTTATATAGACTAGAATCTAAAATATTATTTTTATAAGACTATTGAAATTAAAAATGACATCGGGCAAAGATTTGTGGCTAACTGCTAGTGAGACAAGCTTTGGGAACTGCCCGAACAGCGGCTGTATCAATAGTATGCGCGTCGGCAGTCCCTGCAGTGCTGCTCCACTGCTCAAGTATAACAAGGATATACATGTATCCTTAAAGACAATTCGCGACAAGTGCGAGTGTGCCGAATCGGAGGTTCAACAAATACCAAACACAGGACTGTTTGACGATATCTATGAGTTTGACAAGCGGATGCGACAGGAGGCGTCGGCGAGCCTCCAGTCCTCTCCTTGTTGGTGCATTAAACGCAGCCGACAGGACGCTTGCGGCAGGACAACGAATAACATTCCTCAGAACCATTGGGGCCGTAACATTATCGACCATGATCAACCTTGTTTTAATTGGGGGTGTATTTTTATGTGAGGAGATGGTTATGCTTAAATGTTTGCTTTTAATTAAGTTGTAACAACGATAAATATTTAAAACCAAAAAAATATAAAAATCTTAAGTCAAATGCTTTTAAATGACTAATCCTCCTTTGGTTGAAAAGGATATCTTAGACTTTAGCACAGGATATCTGTTAGTCGAGTACTCTGATCTATAATACAGATATTTTTTTCCATCCAATTGTTTTAGTGTTGAAAAGTCTAGTGCTTGATTTTATAACCATTGTCCTTCATGGTACTCAGCAGCGTTAAGAAATTTATAAAAAATCGTATATAAAATATTGAGCAATCGTCCTTCCTTTTAAATCCTATATTTGGGCTCATTCAATAGAAAAACGGATGTGATTAAATCGAGTAAGCTGTTGATGCTGATATCGAATATGATTACGAGTATATGGAACACTCGTACACCATTCAAAGGGCATACAGTACAAAATTCGTTTACACCGTTTTCCATTATGCAGTTAGCCTTCAAATTAAGGCCATAAAGAGTTTGGTAAACTGCGGAATAAGATGCTGCCAGCTACTAATAAGTATATAAATGAGAACTTACTATCTCTGTCGCTTGACTAGCTGCCCTTCATAAATTATCAATCAAACTGAAGCACTTAAAGTTCAGCCAGCAATGGAATTCGAACGTTGGACGGAGGCTTGGACGTGGCATGTAAAGTTGCAGTTAAATGAAGTTGGCCCGCAGAAGCTAGTGTAAAACGGTTTTGCCAATGCCAATTCAATGGGCAGCGCCCACAGACACGCCCACGGCCACGCCCACTTGAACGGGACAGCGGGCAGGACAAACAGTCTGGATCAGAGGCTGCTTTGGGAACTGCATAAAATGCTTTATTTGTAGAGGGCAAACAAAATGAACTGTAACAATATTGATACAGCTGACATCAAGGGTTCAAGCACAAAAGGATTGTTGTACGTATCCCGACTGCCACTTCCAATCCAGCTCCAACTCCAGCTTCAACTCCAACTCCGGCTGCAACTCCCACGTCTAGACGCCTTCAATTGTGTATTGTGGATTTTAGATTTCAGCTGTTGAGCGAACTAACAAAGCAGCTTCATTAACTTTGCCCACAAAGGTTCGGTTTAGTTATCCACGTGATTAAAAAAACAGACAGACTAAGTTTCGACTTTACTAAACTACATATACATACATATATATGTACATATGTGTGTGCTGATATGTGTATCCTGAAAGGAGCAGCTGCTGTGGCAAAAAGCAAATGATTTGCATGGCAAAACAAAATCCAATTTATTTGCCTGTTTTTATCCAAATCAAATGCATAAAAGTCCAAATGGCTTGGGCAGTAAAAACTGCCATTTGATGTCTATAAATTGAACGATGATCGCTTAAATCCAATCAAATCTGAATCAACTTCCGTACTGCACTGGCGCTCGAACAGCTGGGGAGTCGGAGTGACCGCAAATTGTGAATGCAGCCGGGGGGAAATTAGGGGGAAAATAAGTTTAACGCTTTTGTGATGTGTCTATCAACAACCGTCGGGCCAATGACATGACAAAAACTGATTGTGTTTGTCCAGCAGATGCTTTTCGCTTGTGTACAGTGGACTCATCTCAGAGAATGGACTCGGATTTGTGGCCTGTGGTAACTCTGAATATATTCTTTAAGCAAGAGAAAAATGTATTAAATTTCTACAATTTCATTTATTAGTTGAAGTACTCTTGCAATATAAATGGGAAATGATTTTCCAGAAATCAATTTTACAAATATCAGGACACAGGTAGGTTTATTTTATTTTTGAAAAGTAATTTATTTATATTTCCGCTTTTGGCTATGTACATATATATTTGCAAGACAAATGGAATCAATTTACCATACAAAAAAGTACTCAAGGCACCTCCACAGTAGGAGAATCCTCTAACTATGTACATACACTTTTTTTTATATTTATTTATTTATTTTTTAATTTTTTGTCTCTCTCTCACACTAATTTTTAGTATTTAGGTTATATAAACCAACTCTGTAAATATGTAGATCCACGGTGCCGATCATAAAAACCACAAAAAAAAGCAATACAAAATGGATAACAAGGAAAAGACGAAACGTAGCAAGACTTAGAAATTCATTTAAACTAGAAGTCAACTTAAATAGGCTTTTAAATGCTTCTCTTGGTCAAAAACTAGGATCAAAAGAGGGCAAAGAAATATGAAAACTGGGACCCAGTTGAAATCTGAGAAATGCGAGTGAAATTTGTACGCGTGAAGCCGTGTGAAATTTGTTGCTGCTGCCAACGCAGTCATAAATAAATAAAATTCAACTTATACAAATGTACATGTATGTGTGCGTGTGCGTGTGTGTGTGTGTGCATGACTGTGTGTGGCACACAATTTTTGCGCAATTTCTTTTTTGCGCTTTCATAAAACTTTTAAATGAATTACTTAAGTCGACGCTTGGCTTCGCCTTCGCGTACTTTTTGTAAGCAATACTCTAAAATAGTAGTTACTAAATATGTGTCTTATGTTACTTTAATCAGCTTTCTTGGTGTATGCATACATTAGCCATACTTATATGGCATACATCTCAGTCTCTGGGGTCTGAAGGCTCAGAGCTAACCCAACAAGCGAGAGTATCAATTGCTGAGAGGCAGATCAGAGTAGTTGTAAGTGTAGTTAGGCTTCGTTGTTCCAAAATTGACGCTACTTACATTTTTTTCTTGTTGTTAGCCAAGAAAACTTGGCAAGATTTACGTTTGTAATTTGCAGGAGAAAGCTGAGAAAGGCAAAAAGGGAGCAGCACATCAAGTGCAACACGTTGCGTGAACAGTGAAGGAAGCAAACCAGGACGAAAACGACGACGAGGACAAAGATTTGTGCCAGTAATTGTCAACCTATTAATTTATATGAAACTAATGCAGGAGTTTTTGATTGCAGGCATTACACAAAAGCGTCAGCCAACCATAAAGCATAATGAATATAATGTTGAGTAAGCATTGCTGAATATTTTAACAATGCTAAAAGAACCTTTGAATCTAGAGACACCCAAATTAGGATCTGAATTAATTGAAATACATAGCGGCTTGCCGGGTCCTGCTTTCTCCGGTTCATGTTAGCTCTATTCTGCATTGTTGTTCTTATGGTATAGTTGACTGAATCTTCCAGACAAAAGAAGACTAAAACTGTGGAATGTATGTAACAAGAAGAAGGTGGCATCTCCAACACTAAAAACTATTTATATTCTTGATCAGCATAAAATATTGAGTCGATCAGGAGATTATTAGAAATCCTAGTAAGTCTAGGTGTACCATTCGCAGGACAAGATAATTTCACGGCCCCTGCATAGAACAATTACTGACTATTTGAGCACTCTTGCTATATTGTAAAAATTTCAAGTCGATCGGATAATATAGAACACAGTTATTCAAGGTACTAGTTTCAGTATTGCAGAGCAGGGGAAGCAGTAGCGGACACGTCATCTAAAATGCTCTGCTTGTTTGCTCTGCCGCTAAAAACAGTTGATGCCTACGTGTGTATGTGTACGTGAAACATATGTACAAAAATCTGGTCAGAAATGTCAGCTCTGGGTACAGGGTGTCTAATAAGCTGGTATACTAGATTTGAGCATATACACTTGCCTATTTTTGTTGGTTATAAGAAACTCTGAAATTGATTCCTTACCGAAGTAAAAAGAATATCGTCTAAGGCTATAATTGGCTTATCAAGTGATGATGGTTGCAAGTAAATTTAATCAAATATATCTTTCACAATGAATACCAAGATAAAACCAAAATTCATGAAATATGGTGAGCTTGTAACTTTTCAGTAATTCATTCAGCTCGTTATAAAATGAAATTAGTTTTATTCTTGAATATTTCGTTGGGTTTTATGTGAATATTTGGTGTCAACTTTTCAGTTAGACAACTTGGTTAAGGGTCCTGCGCATTCCTGTGCTTTCCCAACCAACTGAAACTAATTGCAATATTTTTGCCTTGACATGCAGCCTGGAGTCTCGATGCGTGCCAGCCCCTGGCTCAGTTGGGAAGGAGGCACAGCAAACTATGTATGCAAACACATATAACTAGATACAAACGTAATTATATGCATGTGGAAAGTATAAACTTTAAAGTGCTTTCCCGTGCCCCACCTCTAGGCACTTTCAACAGCGCAGTTCAATGCACCGCCAGGACGTGAGTAGGAAATTATTAAGTCACAATGGAGCAACAGCGTCAGAGACATTTGTGCAGATAAAAATTTATTTGAGTGTGCCAGGGAGAGGCGGCTGTGACAGCTGGGGTAGCTTCAGGTGCTCCACGTGGCAGGCTTGAGTTGCAAGAGGATGCGACAGGAAATTCATCAATGTCTTCACCGTCTGTTGGCCACATCCGACGCATACCCCAGTGTGGCAGCATTTTTCACCAGAGCCTGAAATTGCCTACAGGACAGAGAGCGATGCCAACAGAAATAAGTAGAATGTCAGTAAATGAGGACCTGACGGGGTGAAGTTGGGACTGTGGTTATTTACGGGCCGGAGACAGCGAGCAAGCCACGCCAGCGGAAGAATACCAACTGCGGAATCTTTTTCCTTTCTTTTTAGACAAGAGGAAATTATGAATTTTGTTGTTGCGTTTTGCCTTTGCTTAATAATTCCATTTTAAAAGTCTGCTCACAATTTAAGCCCTGCAGGGTTGGATCAACCTAAGCCAACAAACTTAAGTATCATACCAGAATTATCATGGAATGTACATCTTTCGGTTAAATTGAATAAAAACTATGCTCATGGCACTTGAGGTTGCTGCTAAATGATATAAGAGTCAGCTGTCGAGAACTCTGTCTGTCTGTCTCTTTAGAACAAATGGCTGTACATATTTAAGCTCCATTTGTGCTGTACTCCTAGTATAAGGACTTGACTTAGCATACAATGCCACTTCTACGAGTAGCTTCCGCAGGGCACATGAATTGTGTATAAAAATAAAAAAAATATATGTATTCGTATTCTAATCTGACATGCTTCATGTTTGTTGTCTCAAAATCCGCTGTCTGTTTGGCCAGTTACTTTGCACTTGTCAGTGGCAGTCGGCGTGCACAGGAAAATTAACAACTTGATCCTTTGTCAAATCAGTCAAGCGCACTCAAATACGCAAAATCCACAAAAGTGACTGCAAAGCGAGCGGAGCAACCACCAACTTGGCCACTTTAACAGTACCACTACCACTTCCACCCACAACCACCCACCAAACAGTCGCTGCCTGGAAAGGACTCTACAATATGTAAATTCACATATTCCTGTGGCCAGAAATGAGCTTAGCCCAGCATCCAGAGCCAGCGATGCAGACGAGCAAGGGATCCATTTTATCGCTGAGAAACAAAAAAGGTTCGGATATATATTGGCTTATCTTAATATAATACATATTTATATTTCAATTTCACACACAGGCTAAATTCAATGTGGAAAAAAAATCCTAAGGTTATCAGCAACTAAGTAAAATGCTTTGATTGGAATTTGAGTAGGAAAAAATGAGAAAACTGAAGAAATGGCAGAGTCCTAATAAAACAACATTTCAATAGGGTACGCTATGTTATGTATATATCACAGTTTATTTAAAGCACTTCGGGTAAGATATCATAACATCCAAGTTTACATACCTTCCTTACTACTTTTTTTTAAAGCTACGAAATTTACTTTGAAACTGATGTTCTAAAATAGATGAAAGCAATCAGGGCTGTTCCCAGTTTCAAGTACTCTTCATTTAGAATAGTTTTCGATGTTATTATTGTATTTTTCGTTGAAATAGCAACCATTGCCAGTTGTTTTCTTATCATTTACTTACGTACACAAAATAAACACACAATATTTTCTGAAAATACAATAAAATCACCAAAATGAAAACATTTCTCGTTTACACTTATGCATAATTAATTTATTACTTTATTGATTTACTTTTTCTCCATCCTTATATTATATTCGGAATAATCGTACATTTGCGCATTTGCAGTTTAATTTACATTGATATTATTTGTATTTTTGTTGTTGTTGTTTTGCATTATAATTATTGTTTTATGTCAAATTAACTTAATTGTTACAAATACGCTTTGCATTCACATACATGTGTTCAATGTAATATAATGTATAGTTGTAAGTATTAGTCGTAATCGTATTCATATGCATAATGAGCACTCGTATCTATGTTGTGGCTGTGCTGAGTTGCATTTAAAATTACATAAAACCACACACACACACACGAAACACACAACATTGAATGAAATTTACAATACTTGAATGCACTGCTAGGAAACATCAATCACAATATATGTATAGTATATATATATATATGTATGTATATATATATTTATATTCATGGGTATTCATTTATTGTATATGTAGATTCTATAGACTGAAGTTCCATTGAATTGCACAATTCAATATTGCATTCAGAATGGCGTTTGGCTATTTGCATTATCCTTGCCAAATATACCACATGATTTTCATTTGATTTGGCTCCATTATTGTTTTCTATTTAGATTTGCGTGTCGATTTGTTTGTCCTGCATATTTAACACGCCTCAATTGCTGCCATAGTCCTCGATGAATGTGTCAATGATGTAGCGCTTCACCTCGTTGATCGATGTCCTTTTGTTGCTGCACTGCAACCGCTCCTGGTGCTCGGGCAGAACCAGCAATTGTTGTAGCTCCCCCTGTGAATATGGCATAATTTCAAGTGTAATTATCTGCACATTAAGTATTATTCAATTGGCAATGCCATTGGCCAATGGCAATGAGGCGTATGCGTTATCGCCGCCATGCAGAATGGAAAGTAAGTAACGCATACGCAGCGTTGCATTCGCAGTTATCGCATTAAATTGTTTGCACAATTTATGGGTCCTCCCCCCATTTACGCAACTGTATTTTTAAATTGCTTGTGAAATGTTACACATTGTTTTCGGAGCGCCTCCAGCGGTACAGTGGGCAAAAACAATTGGGAAAAACTATTGTAATACGCGTAAAATTCTTTGTGAATTTTTGAATTACTCTTGAACATTCCCATTCCATGTTTCCCATTTTTTTTTAAATTCTGAACAGTCTAACTAAAAATACAATAAGTTCTAAACGGTATTCGATTTTAACGGTTTGAATATTGAATTCTATAAATACTAAATATTGTAGATTCTGTAAATATAGAACAACTATAATGCATCACAATTATTGGTTACGTTACCAACATAACTTGCTCCCTGATAAGTCATAGCACTCCTATAGGAGTAGCGTGATTTATAAAATAAGTTTGATAATTACATTTAATAAATTTAATAATTGAGAACAGGGTTGGCAGAAAAAGATATCACAGCGTTCACCAGAATGTATCAAACCTATAATTGTATATATGATACCTGATCAGGAAGCAAGCTATGCTGGTGAACGGTGCCATTGATTACGTTATAGTTTCAATAATGTTTCAATCATTTATGGATACGTTTGCTTAAAGAATTTATTTAATTTGATCAATTGATATTGCTTGTAACGAATTATATTCAATTTATTATTGCCTCGTTGTCATCTATTTTGAAATTCGTCCCAATACTCACATTAAACCCACGTCCAATTTCCACATCCGCATCCACGGGCAGCGTAAACAGTCGCTTCGAGACAACAAAACTGTTTGTCCACGAACAATCAATGTAAATCGATATGAAATCGCCATTCTGTATGCTGTGTGGACGAAAAAACAACAATAAACAAACAAAATGTGACAACGTGAGATCGAGGCGCAAATAATTAAAATACATACGGGTTCAACACACAGTGGCATAGAGAAATGTGCCAACGGCCGATGACAAATGGCGCCCACTTTAACCAAGTGTCAATTTGCCTGTTGGCGTTGTGCTGTATCGCAAATGAAACCACGCCCCCACAAAAAAAGAGGCACTCGATATTCATGTGTGAATGGCAACTGTGTGAGTGAGCCGTGTGTGCTCCTGTGCGTGTGGGTGAGTGTGTGTGTGCGTATACGTGTGTGTGACAGTGCGTGCTATTTGCATGTGTGTCAAGTGCTGGTATCAAGTGTTTGGCTGTGTGCGCTTCATGGCAGAAGCATTTATGCTAATAAATTGAAAATACAAATAAAACGAAAGTGTCAACGGCGACGATGGCCATCAAAACCGCAGACAAACACACACTCACACACTCACTCACACACTCAAAAAGGCACACTGATTGCCAGCAACAGTAGCATTGAAAGTAACCCTCAGTCTCACTCTCTCTTTCTCCCTTAACTCACCTGATGGCCACTTGATGCCAACGATAATCATATAAATTGAATTTCACCGGCAACATTTCCGTTGTATTGTCGCGCTCTAGATACAACCGCAGTCCATCCTTGCACGCCTCCAGATATAGATTGTGTGTGACATTGCGTATGGAGAAAATTGTTGATGTATTTTTGGTATCGTTCTGCGGTGAAAAATTTAATGTTGAAAGTTTAATTAGAGACCGAAAATGTGAATGCGGGCTTAAGGCGGACTTAGATGTGGCGGTCGCCTGATACCATAGCGTATGAGTACGATATGGCATTCTGCCACATAATGTTAAAAATTTATTGATATATCGCAGAATATCGATGACTTAATGCACAGTATACTCCCAACACGATATGATATTGAATCCATATCAATATACTAATAAGTGTCGTGTGAAGGTTTTCTTATCAGTATGAATAGAATTTATTAGTGCAAATCTGTAGTTTTCGATACTGATAGTTGATAATATCGATACTATCGATAGTACTTTAAGTGTATAAATAAATGTGCACAACCAATAATATACTAAATCAAACTCGAAATTGTTGAACTACTTTGCGAAACAGTAGAACTGCATGTGTTCAAAATTCATTAGGATTTTGATAATTATAATTATATGATCATTATTATAATTATTAAATATATCGATAAATGGATACCGATATCGATGAGCGATGAGCGATGCATCGATTAGCACAAGACTTTCATATTTAAATGAATTATATCTTACCTTTGCTCTGAGAGTGATCATCAAAGTAAAGTTAAGCAAATTTCTCCAGTTGCGTACGTAGCCCATGTTCGAGGGTGTCGATGAGGAGGGTAGACCCATGGAAACTGCTGTTGTCAGATCGGAAAACTCTCCTGGTAAACCCATTTGTATGCTATCGTTGGTAACCACAATTGCCGGCTCCTCTGTGGCCATAGCGGGCAGTTTTTTATAGAACTTGAGCAAATCGCTGATATCATCTGTAAATGGTTGGGGAAAACACTACATGCTGGATATGCCATTAAAGTTAACGGTGGCTGCACTCACCGCTGCACTCGAAGCTGTTGCAGTTCCGCTGCTCGATGTTGTAGCCTTCACAGAGGAGCGTTGATAGTGCGATACTCTTAGCCGATTTGCGTTTTTTGTGCTGATTATTTGCACGTGTCCTACGACGGTCATTACGTGCGGGTGGCACAAAGCTGACACCTGTGCCCGAGGCTTCATTACCTTCGCTTGTTAGCCCGGCCGGTGCATGTGTCGATGCAGCCAAAGAGGCTGTTGGTGTCGTTGTCTGTGTGAATTTATGCAGCAGTTTGCTTAACGGCTGCCCTGTCGAGCTGTGGGGGACATCAGATGCGGCAGGAGCAGCTGGTTGCATCATCAGCAGAGAATCCTCACCCTCTTTCACATCCTCGTCATGGCCGAGCACTTCATTATTATCAGCATTGAATGCGGCTGATGTTGTCGCTGCTGCAGTACCATCATTATCATTATTTGCCTCGTCAGCATTCAGTTCAGCCTCCTCAACTTCTTCCTCCTGCTCCTCATAGTCATCGTCATCGCCCAGATTCAGATTCATATTCATGTTGATGTCCACTAAAGGATTGTCCAGCAGACAGCGCCGGAAACGCTGCTGCACACCTTTGCCACAGGTGACACTGCAGAGCGTAAAATCACTCCAATCGTCCCAACCTATAATTGATGAAAGCAACACTTGGGCATAAGCTAGCTGAGCTCTTAAATCGCATGACAGTTTTGAACATACGCATTTAAAGTGCTCAATTATAAAATTGGTTAAAAGTCAAATATTCGACTTGTTTTTAAATTCATAACAATTCTAAAAACAGCATATAATTGTGTAAGAAATCGTATCATTAAAATTGTTTAATCTTTAAATATTGGAAAAAAATTATATTTTGTGTATAGTAATGTTAAATTAAATGTTACAATTGGGGAAAGTTCTGTTTAAAATTATTAAAAACTACAGAAAAATGTTTGTGAAATTGCATTTCGATTTGGATTTTAGCAACGTCGCCCATAAAACGTTTAAGAATGCAGCTAAAAGAAGAATACAAAAACTTGATGCATTCCACACAGTAATTGCGGGAAAGATCGACACTCTAAGTAATACTATACGAGTATGTATGTATATATAAGTAACCCAACTAAAAATGTAACATCATTGTGTTTGGATTTTATGTCCTTCTTGTTTTCTATGCCATCCTCTTCCTCTACAAATGCCTCTTGGAATGTTGCCACAATTTGCGGGTGTGTGAGTGTGTGTTTGGTTGTGCCATCGTCTCTTGACACAAAAGTCAAGTGTTACTTCCCTCAAGTGTTGCAGCCTGTTTGAAAGCGCCTCGTGCTTGTCCTGTCAGCACAGGATGATAATCGGACACATGCTGCGTCATCATCATCGAAAAATCTGCTACACGTATAGTATATATATATTTTTATTTATTATTTGTCTATACACACAAGCGTGACGACAATTTTGCTTAGGTATTTCGATTGGTTGCCAGTTATCAATCTTCATCAAAGAAACAAGTTTAAAAGAAGCTAAAATATGCTCACAAATTTAGGTTGCAGCCTGTAAAAGCTCTAACATAATTTAGTTAACCCATCGACACAATTTCATAAAGTAGCCAAACTTGGCAGATGAGTTGTCTAGTAGCTGAGTCAATAGTTAAAGGACAATAAGGTCCAGGCTTAAGCTTTGACGTTAGACTGAGAGGCCATGTGTACATATAATAAGATAATTTGATTCCTTGTAACTATAACAATGTTTAAAGAACCCTTTTATAAAGTAGAATATTTTCAGCAAATTGATGCAATTTTACCAATTTTTTTGTTTGTTTGCAAAGAAACAGAATTTTAAAAACATTTTCCAATAGTTTTTCCACAAATGTGCATTCACAGCACTGCCCAACTTTTATGAGCAAAACATAGAATACACCGCAGCATATGCAAAATATCCTGTAGACAAACTTTATACTACCGGTACTCTGAGCTGCCAATTAACTTTGATTGCCTTACCGACCCGCCCATCAAGTTAGTTACACGTACTAGTTCCGGACCTGATACCGGGGGATGCCCAACTCGTTAAACATCCGCAAAGGAGATTTGTTGAACAATGCAACTATCAAACGAAATGCGATTAACTAGCGGAAGTGCCACAACATCAACAGGGCCAATAGCTGCGACTATGAGTTGGCATTGTGAGGGGGGCTGTAAGGGTAAACTTACCTAAATGCTTCCAGATATGATTCTCGAATTGCGGTGTCCAATGATGCAGCCCATTGACGCTGATGTGCAGTATATCCTTGTCGGTGGCCGGGTTGCCGTCACTGCCCAAAGCTGCCCCAATCGATGGCCGCTGCATCTGCCTGGAGGCCACGGGAAGGCCGGAGCTGGAGGCGGGCAGCAATTTGCCAAAAGCAATTAATTCCGTCGGTAGCATTTTCAGCATATTAGCATCGAAGCATTGCAGCGGCTGCACTGTGGCATTCAGTTGCCTACCGGAGGAAGAGTAAAAGGCAGACTGTTGGTTGCAGCCAATAAAGAGTCAGCTCAAAATCAAACGTCCTACACCAGACAAAGGACGCTCAGAGATTTTAATGCAACAAAATTCAATTAAGAACTTAAATCTCTATAAATTACGCATCAAATTGATTTCGGAAAATCAAAAAATTAGTAGATAAAATGACTTTAAATCTTGTTTGGTGGTCACAAATATGTTATCTTTTTAGCATAAAATTTAAAAAATGAATGCATTACTTCAATTATTTGAGTCTTTACATTATATTCAGCATATGTATAAATAAATTTGTATATTTTTGACACCCGGTAGCCTTGAAATTGGTTATGGGGGAACTAAAATTGTTCATATCCATGTAACAGGCAGTAGGCATCTCCAAACTTATAAAATTATATATTCTTGATCAGCATCAATAGCAGAGTCGATCAGGCATTGTCCGTATGTCTGAACACAAGGATATCGGAAACTATAAGAGTCCATATTTGGTATGTAGGTATTATGAGGGCGCAGGTCAATAACAGTATATTTCATATTTCGAATTTTCCTCCCGCATTAATAAAAAACGATTTATAACGACAATTTTAAGGATACAGCCCTGATTTTTGACAGGCATAACTCTTGGATCACTCTTAATCTAACTCCTAAATTTCAATTTTGTAACTTTTCAAAATTTAAATTATTTAGAATTTATCTATTATCATATTTTAGACATAGGCAAAATTTTGAAATTTGAATTCTTGAAAGCTAATTTCAATCGAGTTGATGAGTAGGATTTGGGATATGTTTTGCAAATGCTTAATTAAAAAATGTTTGAGTACGTGTGGCAATTACCCCTCATATTGGTAGGCGGATTCTGCTGAACCGCTGCCACTCCAAGCACTGGAACCGCTGACACCGGCAAAGCTGCTGCGTCTGCCTCCGCTGCCGCTGGCCCCTTCACCGTCCATGCTGCCATCAGCAGTGTCAGCGCCATTCCCCATTTTGAGCAGCGAGGCGCCTTTGTATATCGTTTCCGGAGTTAATGTTATTAAAATTGTGGCAGCCTGCGACGCTGACGCTGACGCCCCGCCAGCCATCTCGCTCAGGTCGGCATCGGTGAATATTCTGGCTGCCAGGGCCTTAACAATAACGGGACTGGTGCGAATCAACTCCGCGATGCCTTTGTGTGCACAGCGACGTCGATCTGCGGTCGACGTTGACGTGGGCGCTGCCGTCGCAGCCGCCGCAAGCAACGGCAGCAGCAGCATCCAAATGGCCGGGAAGTGGGTGGGGGAATGTAGATGATATCGCTTGGCTGCGCTCATCCCCGATGCAGCTGAAGTGGCCGCCATGGGCAGCGCACAGGTTATATATAATATATATATATATATATGGAAAATATATATCTTTTATCTGTTTGATTGCGCCAACGAATCTCGCTCAGGTTGGCATTGCAGTTTTTATCGCTCTGCGGCTTCAATTTACTTTCGCCAAAAGTCACGTTCCGGTTTTGATTCCTTTATGGCCCCCAACCGAGTGCTGAGCGCACTTAAAACGCGTTGACATTCATTTCTATGCTGCAAAGATACATAAAACAGATAGATGGCACAATAAGTAAAAATCATTAAAATAATTTGAATGTTATGCTAATGTAAACTATAAATTATGATTACATAGTGTGTCAGGGAACCGAAGCTAAGCGAAAATAGATTGGAACATTTTAAAGTGCGGTGTGCCTACTAAAAGTCGAAGTAAAGAGCTTCATATTATCTAATACTTACTTAATATAATATTATTTGATTGTACCTAATAATATTTTCTAACATGGTTCTGGCACAACTACCAAAAGAATTTCTTTTAAAAGGTTTTGATTTATTTAATTTAATCTACAATCAAAGTGAGAAATTGAGTTCAGAAGTGATGTGAGAATCTTAAATCCAAGTGAAAACGTACTAAGAAGCAAAAACAAGAAGTAAAGCGAGCTGCAACTACAAATCTCAACAGAATCCAGACAACTTTAATAAAAACTTTAAGAAACAAGTAAGAATGCTATGGTCGAGTACTACAAAATTCCCTGTACCCAAGTCAAAAATTTCCGATCTCATCTTCGTACACTTACACATACACACACACATATACAAAGACGCACACACACAAACGACAGTGCAAGCGCGGCATTTTATGTGGTGGCTGTACTTCTTCACCCGCCGTGCTGCAGCATTTAATCTTCTTTCGTAAATAACTTCCGTGTTTATTATCCGATCGACTTGAAATTTGATCAGTATATTAAGAGTGACCAAAGTATTATACATGCCAAATCCCAAAGCTATATCTTGAAAATTGTAGGTATAAAACGTTTTTATCGAATTGCGGGGGAACGTGATCTGCGTATGGTATACGGACATGTCCAAATCAAAATCTCTCACACATTTGCACAGATTTAGTACCCCCTTTTGACCCTTTTTATGGGTACAGGGAGTAAAAACTTGATCATGATCACCCAGAAAAAATAAATAAATCGCCATACTTTTTTCTTAAATTTGAAAATCATTTCTACTAAATAAAATTGACTTCTGGCTTATAGGGCTGTCTTTATTATACTACTATATGGGTCCATTTTCTGAATTCTATGGAATGTTTTAGCTTATATGATATATATTCTAGTATTGAATGCGAGTTCAAATAAAAACTCAGTGTGCTGTTCAGATTGGTGAAATAATTCAGATAGTTGCCACATTGCTGATTACCCACTTATTTGTAAAGTAATTGGCTCTTGCAGTGCTCAGTTATTTATTTGCATATTATCCTGCTATTGGCACATTTACATATGTTACGCTTCCTCTTTAGGGCCACATCAAGGGAATGTGCACCACTTGACCCAGGATCCTCCGGTGAGGCACATGTTTAATGTTTCAGTATGCAATTTATTGCAGCCATTAAAATTGGAGTATCGTAGTCATGGGCCTTGACTCAATGTAGTAGCTGGAGACCCGCCCCTTGAAATGACCACAGAAATAATTAAACGCAATCCTTTGGTGCAGTTCATTTAAGATATTTACTCTGGTCAGCGTACGGGCACCGCAGCCCCTGACAGGGACAGGGGTGGCAAGGGGCTGTATGAGTATGTGGTGGCCATCAAAGTCAATGCATTGGCCTTTCATATCCTGCTGCAGGAAATAAATATCTGGATTAAAATTCCTGCTATTTCTGCTCCGAGCTGTGGAGCAAACATATAAATGCATTTGCCAGGGTCAGTTGGCCAGCCAGCAAATGCTGCTTGGCAACATAAACGTGCAATAATCAAATAGAATTTTTACGCACATAAGCGCTGCGCATTCTCCATCCTGGCAGCAACATCCTGCTGGTCCTGGTTCCAGGCTCCTGGCTGAAACAATACGAGTAATAGCTGAGCAAAACATTTTGCCAGATAAATGTTGGCTGCCTCTTGGCTATGTTTAAAGCGAGCAGGGAGAGGGGAAAGGGCAAGGGGGGCTAACAAAGTTACGAGTGGAACTGAAATCATTCACAATGTGCATATCCTGTGCTGCAGGCGCATCCTTTTTGCCAACAGTAGGAGTTATGTAAAATAAAAGCAACCGGCCGTGCAAAATTGAGCTCTCAATTGTTTTATGGCATTGCCTGGCCCAGAAAAAAAATGAAACCCGGCCAAGTCTACCGTAGAATCGACCGAGTTACGGTCCGTAGCCATTTTCCATTTCGTGACCATTCGTCAGGTCACTTTCAACTTTCAACGCTGTCTCCGGGGGCGGCAATCAGTGTAATTGTTATTGTTTTTTGCTTTTTCATTGCCCTTTGTATCCACTTTGTTTCTCTGTTGTTGCATTGTTCAACTTCTCCAAATTGCCAAAGTTTCTTCTTGTCACAATCCGTTAAAAGCAGCGGAATCCCCAATAAACTCGTCATGCCGCTTCAGTTCATCTTGCATTTCTCGATTGTTCAACTTGAAAATAGCATATTTAACGAGTATGTCCTTGGATTTATATAGGACTATTGTTTTGCAGAACTTTTATTTAAATTAGAAGAGGACGTGAAAAGTAACTCCCAATAATAACTCCAATCAAACAAAAAGGTAACCATGGATATATTTTTAGGGAACGCGATAAATCGTAAAATGCGGCATACTTTGCTCCCTAATAATTTCCCTGATTGCAATGATCTCTTTGGGGAACGCGATTGATAATATGTATCGATACTTAAGTACTCAAATCATGAAACATGAGCACATATCATAAATATATTACGCTTCATATTAGTTGGAAATAATACCTGTTTTCGAATGGCACTAATTTAAGCTTCCCTATTTAAGTTGAATAAGTAAGTAAATTATCACGTCTTTTCTAAGTTTCTCTTTGTCACATTTCCAACGTTTGTCAAAAAATTGATTGTTATTTATCAATCAAATGTTATTTTCCCAAATTAAATATAGTAAAAAGTTTTTTTATTCTTTGTTCGAAATTGTTGCCCCAATCAATTTGATATGGGACCAAATGTTGGGACGAAAAAAATACGAATATTTTAGTTCTCAATGAATTGAAACCTAAAAAAATAAAATACATTTCGTATGCGATTGATTAATAAAAGGCAATGCAGGCAACAAATGAGAAAAGAATATATAAATAAAATAAAATGAGAGAAAAAGGCAACATTAAAAATGAGAGACCATTATTACAAATAAATTGAAGGCCAGTTGAATGTTGTCTAATGTGTGTGGGTGTGTGTGTTTGTTTGCGATGCTCGACATGATTGAATATCAAAAGCCAGTTGCCAAACGCAAATCTCTGGCATGTTTCGAGCTGTTCCCCTGGCACCTCCTCAACGCAACAATGTGGGGAGTGTCGGGGCGAAAATTTAACAAGTACGACTCTCAAAGGACTCGTAAAACTGATAGCCGCCCCTCGTACGCCTGGGCAAGTTGAAAAGCTCGGCACGTTTTTGTAAACTTCTACAAGTGGTGGACGGAGAATTGGACTTGACCTGGGTTTGGGTTCGAGCTTGGGCTCCGGCTACGGCTCGGCCCTGTCCCGGATTCCGGTTGGGGGTGTGCCCCGTCTGGTTGGGTTGAAAATTTTCTGCATAAGCCAGCAAATACATTTTGTGCACAAATTATGCCCTAAATGGCAGGACGAGTCGCTCGTTTTAAGGCTGAAGTCCTTGTTCCACACGCACACGCACACGCATTTATCCTCGGGGACAACTGTCGCCTGTTATCTGCACGAATGATTAAGCCCGAAATGTTTAAAAATTAATTTTATAGTGCCATTCGGCTTGGCTCGTATGCGTTATCTGACCGACCTTTATATGGATTAAGGCAGAAAATATTTGTAATAATACCTGCTGGGCTTTGCCTGTACTTAAACCTCAATAAAAGTGTTATAAAATACCTAATTGCCGTGGCATATGCTGCACAGATTTACCGCGAACCACTCGGCAACAAAAAACACACATGAGAGCTCTTCTTTAGTGTCGCACATTCTACATGCCACAGAAATGATATGAAAAAGGGACATCCCAGTAGTGGATAGATCTCCGTATCCGTTGGCAGGCAACGACAACGATTGCCATTCCATAGAGTGAGTGGTTCCTTTTCCATTCTATGCCTTTCGCCAAGCACTCGCGCAGGATTCTATCTGGCCTGTCCCTGCTGACACAATATGTAAATTATTTTGCACCCAACACAATTGAGCCACTGCGTCAGGGTCTACCAGCTGGGAGTTGGGCGGTCGGTGGTGGCAGTGGGAGGTACGGAGTGCGATGATTCCCTTGTTTGCTCACCAACTTTATCAATGAACGCAAAAATTCCTGCATAACATTTTGTTCGTCTGCGTTGCTCAGTTTTTATACCCTTGCAAAGGATACATTAGTTGTGTCCTGATATGAAAGCATCACTGATCCAATAAAAAGCATATATATTCATATTTATATTTATATTTATATTTATATTTATATTTATATTTATATTTATATTTATATTTATATTTATATTTATATTTATATTTATATTTATATTTATATTTATATTTATATTTATATTTATATTTATATTTATATTTATATTTATATTTATATTTATATTTATATTTATATTTATATTTATATTTATATTTATATTTATATTTATATTTATATTTATATTTATATTTATATTTATATTTATATTTATATTTATATTTATATTTATATTTATATTTATATTTATATTTATATTTATATTTATATTTATATTTATATTTATATTTATATTTATATTTATATTTATATTTATATTTATATTTATATTTATATTTATATTTATATTTATATTTATATTTATATTTATATTTATATTTATATTTATATTTATATTTATATTTATATTTATATTTATATTTATATTTATATTTATATTTATATTTATATTTATATTTATATTTATATATTTATATTTATATTTATATTTATATTTATATTTATATTTATATTTATATTTATATTTATATTTATATTTATATTTATATTTATATTTATATTTATATTTATATTTATATTTATATTTATATTTATATTTATATTTATATTTATATTTATATTTATATTTATATTTATATTTATATTTATATTTATATTTATATTTATATTTATATTTATATTTATATTTATATTTATATTTATATTTATATTTATATTTATATTTATATTTATATTTATATTTATATTTATATTTATATTTATATTTATATTTATATTTATATTTATATTTATATTTATATTTATATTTATATTTATATTTATATTTATATTTATATTTATATTTATATTTATATTTATATTTATATTTATATTTATATTTATATTTATATTTATATTTATATTTATATTTATATTTATATTTATATTTATATTTATATTTATATTTATATTTATTTTTGGCAATCTAGTCTCATAATTTTAATACTCTCAAGTATAATTTGTTGGGCCATGTGCATAAAACTTGCTTTAGATCTTTCAGACTTGAACGGCGTGGATCGGAGTACTTCAATATTATAACCAGAAATTGGCTTATAGTTTTTACACATTCGGATATATAACTGCCTTAAGTTGCTATATCTGCAAGGGTATTCAAGCTTTGGCAAGTCAGAGATTGTATTTTTATCTTGTTTTCTTCTATTTTTTGTTGAGCCATGCATTGTGGCTATATTAAATTCCGATTTTATTGATTTATATCTGGTGCGTCTTTTACTTTTTATTCATTTAGACAGCAGCAACAGCTTTTCACATCAGTTTCTGGCTGACAATGATAATATAATCACCAACGGGAAAGAGAATACATTACTCTGGAAACTGTATATATTGACATATGCATCTTACAATGGAGGAATTTAACAGTGTCCCTAGAGTCAATAACCTTAATTGCAGTTCGGTTCTGGCGGAGTTAGTGGAACTGTGCATGGATTATATTAATTGTTACTATGCATTATTCTTGCTGCTCTCTTGATCTATGGCGCAAATTTCAAGTTGATCGGACAGTAAACACAGAAGTTACTCAAGAAACAATTATCGCAGTGCCGCCGCTGCCACTTGAAATGCTCTGCTTGCTTGCATTGCCGTTGAACTGCTTTGTGGGTAGATCAAAAGTAAATTGGCTTTTGGTACGTAGATTATTTAGTAAAATAAACAATTGTTACTTTCTTATTTATGCTAATATTTAAGCATATTAAAATATTACTCTTTTTTCCAGGTACTCTTGCTATTTACACATACAATTGATTTAAGAAGCCGGCGTTAGTCAAGTTCGGGTGTATTTCTTCTGAAAACAATTAGTAATTATTTGAGGTTTAATTGACCCCAACTTTTAGATATATATACGATTATGAAAGACCTAAGAAGACGTTCCCATCGCGCTAATTTCAGCAGACATCAAACATGTTTCTAAAGTGCTCCCATCTCGACGCCAATTTCATCAAAAGTGAGTTTATGTAAATCCACTTAATAACTAAACAAATAATGGCACAAGCGAATAGTCAGAGACGCCAAGCCAGACAGACGGCAAATATATTTCAATTTTCAGCATTTGTATTATGCAAAGTCATTTGAGACGAAAGTAAATTTATTGCCCATCACCAAACAACAATAACAACAAGAGCAGCAGCAGCAACAAACACAACAACAACAACAACAATAAAAACAAAAGGCCAAAAGGTTGTCTGCTCCATTAACTAAAAGCCTTGGCGCCGGAAGCTGAAAGGATGTTGAATGAGGTCCTTGCCCCAAACCAAACCGACGAATTTATGCGCACAATTAATTTTAAAATCCTAATCTCAGAGAAAATCAACATTGTTACCCGAATGGGATTTATGTGGCAAATCCCGCATCGAAAATAACATACACACCTGCTATGTGCGATATAAATATATATATATGTATATATGTTATTGATATAGGTACTGAGAAATAAATAATTGTTGCTGTTTCGCTTTGGCACGGCAATTAATTAAAATCCAAGTGGCTTATTCGCTAATTGGGCTGGAGTTTAATTTTGGCCAACTCTGATTAGGCGCCTCTTCAAATTGCACCGTCTAACTCTGATTAGCAACCATGGCTCAGCATAACTGTTAAATATTAACCCGTGCTCCTTAAGTGGCCTCCGTCACGGTTTAATGAGCCCATCAAATGCGAACTTTATGGCAGAATCTGCCTGGATAACTGGAGAGTCTGTTCTGTTCTGCTCTGCTCTGCTGCGTGTCTGCATTTGGTCCTGCTCCGTACAGATGATAATTATAATGCCACTTAATGGTAAGAGCTGCTCCGTTGTTGTGTGGTCCCTCTAACTGCCACGGGCATTAAGCGTTTTGAGCTCAGGAGCGAACGTAAACCGCTTAGTGCAGGTTGCAAATGTTTACTCTAAATGATGTATTTAGCAAGGCTGCAAACGGGTTTGTTCTCAAGATAACATCCGAACCTAAATCCGAACTCAAAATCATCTGAGTCCTGAAACAATAAGTTGGTATTATAACTTCTTATCTGCTTTTTAAAATGATACAAATTTATATAGATAGGAATGTCTAATTACTATTACATTTATTCCCCACATTTTTTTGATGGAAAAAAGTGTTTACATTATTTTCTAATAGGTATATAGTACCATATTATTTTAACATTGAAAGAAATCGGATTAGTCAAGGCTCAAACAAAAACCTATTATCTGCGATATCTACCATAACAGACTTCACGAACCGAACCCATAGATGAGATATTCGCTTTAATAGTGGACTGTACCGCTAACAACATTTTTATTGGGTTGCTGCCATGTTTCATTTAGACAACGTTTTGTAAGCCATATTGTGTCGATTAAAAAGGTCATCTATTTATTACGTGGCTCGGCCCACTCAATTTGGCGCAAAATTACCCGCTTGGTCACTAAATCCGCTCCTGTAGCACTATCGCTCGTAAATTATGAGCATTATCGCTAAGGACATTTAACTTGCAAATTACCATAGATCAGAATGCCGCAATGATGCGGGAGCACCAGACGCTCACACACCCACACACACACACATATTGCTCCTATTCTACATTATCTATATGGTTACATTATTTTTATTGCATTCCCATATAGAAATCATGAAAAAATCTGAAACATTTTCGCTGTCTCCGCAAAACTTTGCACATTACAACGGAGTCCACGTTAACCATTGAGTATGTAAATGAGAGTCAGTTACCTTTCATATCTGTTTCTATCTGTACACTTTTGTGGGTCACATTAACCAGAAAACAGCAGGAGATGGCGGTTGGAATTTCCCCATTGCCATTAAAATTGCAATTTTGTTACAGTATGAAATTGTGTCTGCAAAATGACTTAAAGCATGCTAAAACCGAGAATATGCTACCCCATATTCAATTATGCACAATGCGGCACATGTGTCCTTTTCAGCAGATCCCTGCGCCGCAGACACTCTCAAAAAAATACAAGCACATAAATCAATCCGCAAAGCACATACATATAGGAAAGGAAAAACAACCCAGAGATATATTTTATATTTGTGTGGGTGTGCTTTGTGTATTCTCTTTAATACTCTCAATATCATAAATTGCCTTTTATTAATCTTAAATTGAAATACAAATAAAATTAAAAAAAAATACTTTGATAAAAATGTTCAATTAATTTCGGATTATTTTAAAAATCACATTGTACATATTCATACAAATTTGGAGTTTTTAACTGAATCAATGAAAAGCCATGAAAACCAATTACATTTTTTTGCGTTAATAAAAACACTTTCATAAAATTAAGGGGTACGGAGCAGGTACATATAGATACTAGGGGAGAAGGTAGTAAAAATAAGTCTGCAGGATAGGCAAGCCTTTACCAGATGGTACAGAGTTTAGCTAAAGTCCAAAAGCCTTCCTGCGGGCGTCCTGCCATAAATCCAATTATCTGAAGAATGGTATCGGACCAGCCTTCTGCTTCTATAAGGACTCTGAGCCGATGTGGCCCAGAAGTCTTGCTATTTAAAATTGGCCTTCAAATTGTGTCCTTACGTTCATTCATATTTAGGTATGTGAGTATGAAACTTTAGTCCTTAAAACAGCGTATTACTCAGTCGAGTATGCTCATAAACCACTTTTACTATGTTTCTATTCGCGAAGGTGTTTCGAACCATTATATTGCTAATTCTTACCGTTGATTATGTTTTTGCTGACCTTCTTCGCCGCTATTAAGTATCCATCATAATAAACTTCACTCTAAGATAACACAGAAAAGTTAGGATTGCGTATAAATAACACTTGCGAATGTCTGCAACGGACACAAAACACGGTAAGTTATGGCTTTGTTTATTTTGGCATAAGATTCTTAATATTATTTTTTATAGCATGCAGTTTTCTTTTAAGCGTCTTCATTATTTTTGCACTCGAAGAAACACACAGACTTTAAATACTAAAAAAAGATATTCATTAAAACAAAGTTTTCCTAGCCGTTGCTTGCTTTAAAATTAAAAGTTTTAATTAAATGCTTATGCTGTTTCTTTGTAGCTTACGCATGTTATAATTTATGCTTGAATAATTTTAATTTGTACAAAGACAGTTTATTCAATTTAAGTGCAAGCTTTGAGCTTTTAGTTAGGACAAAACGAACAAAACAAAAGTAAAAATTCTTCGAACAAAGGAAATTACTGAAATTTATTCACATAGAATATTCTCTTTTGAATAAAAAGGAGAGGGTCCATTGTACGTATCTCTTAAGCATCTATTCCTCTAATTTTTAAATTATTCATGAATCAATTATCATTAGTCACACAAGAGCCAAGCCACAGATTAAAATTAGTATATGGTTTTGACTATTTGCGGAATTTGAAATTATTTCACAAAATGTTTTAGTGTCCATATAATTGCCAGCTTATTAAATTTCACGTAACCACAATCAAAAACTAATTAGCGTACTTAATTGCATTTACCTAAAATTGGAATAGAATTCCAATGCGCGCCACAAAATGTTGAAAGTTGAATTAAATATATTTAAAGTTGAAAGCTTTTGTTTGATATTTTATTTTGTGTCTAGACGCGAATTAGCAATTCCAAATGAGTCAATTCGTTGTCACGGCCACGAAAACAGCAATTCAAGCTTCCACTTGAATGGATGAGATGGTTCTGCGAAATAATCATCTACAAGTTGTCCAACTCTTGAATTACAAAACTTTTTCTTTGGCTGAATTCTGTTGTATTCAGGAAACGCGCCACGAGCCAACTGCTTGTCAGATGCTTTGGGCAGCTGCTTTTATAGTCCTTGAATGTAATGCAGTGCGCCTGCGCGGATAATGTGAGACTTTGAGTAATTCAAGGATGCACAATGCAATGCCGGCTGCTTCGGCTGCTCCTTCTGTGCGCTGCTCTTTTGCCAGCTCATGGCGTTTGTTTACATGAGGACAGCTGGGACAGAAGGCTTCCTGAGGCTTGGCGTTTCATCCCAATGTTGTTTAAGATGCTGCGTATGTGTGTGCGTACGGATATTACATTGAAGTTTTAATTGAATTGCGGCTGCAAGTTTTTAACTGCATTTTGCACTGGGAATCGCAACCACAAAAGGTGTGAGCAAACTTTGCCACAAACTTTACAGCTTTAAAGTTTTTCACTTTCAATGCGGGGTATGTTTGTGGGCAGTTGTTTTTGTTATTCTTTAGTGTTGCATCTACAAATTCAGTTGAACCAATGCTGGGCTGAACATGGCCATCACGCATACGCAGCGTTGAGCGCCCGGAAGTAGGCAACACAAAATGTTAATGTTAATTTTGCAAACGATTGGACGCTGTGTGTATGTGTGTGTATGCTAGAATCAGTGTCGAACACCTGTTGTTATTGTTGTATTAACTGGTGGCTTGTTAGCGCTGTTATTGTTGCTGCTTTTGTTGTCGGCCTCAGCTTGTTTCTTACTTTGCCATTTCTCTAGATATTCCTGCCGCAAAAGTTTGGATTTCGCTTTGTTCCTGTTGCTGTTGCAGCTATCATTGTTTTTCCTGCCCTTGTCGCGCCATTGTTTGCCTGCCTTGTTGCCGTTGTTGTTGTTACTGTCGCCAAGAGTTTTTAAGCAGCCTGCCAGGTGTTTTGATTTATTGCGGTTTGGTTAGGTGCAGGCACCAACTTCATTTTAATCCCCTTGGCTCACAATGCTTGTGCATATCTCGGAGCAGCTTTTGTTTAACAAAAAGATTTAGACATAAAGATTTTGTATATTTAAAACATGAAAATACGTTTGAATATTAAGTAAGTGGAGGTTTTAATACGCCAGATGGGAAGATATATTTAATGGGTGTGAAACAGACACAAAAGGATTCCATTACGGGCTGGTAAATGGTTTATGAATAAAATTGTATTTAAAAAGTGAATATTCAAAAGTATATTTTTAAAAAGAAATACTTTTATTGTACTCAATACGAAACATCTAAGGTTTATTTTATGTATTAGTTATGATATATTTAACATGTAATATAAAAGTGCTAAAAATGGGAAAGTCAACAAATTAGATCAAATAAAATATAATATTGATACAAATTGTGTTTTAAACACATCTAAATTCAGTGTCCAAAACTTGATCATATTCTAATTCATTATATCTTCCCGTTTAAACGGCTGTGTTAACTCAGTTAGAACAATTTAAGCACTGTGCGAATTTCACACCCACAGTTAGAGCAACAGCCTTCCCATCCAATGGACTTCTTGTGCGGCTGATTCGTTTCAACGATAATTACAATTACGTTCTATTTCCATCAAATTGCCAAGGGTATTTCGGTTCTGGGTAACATGAAAGCCGCCCGCGACAAAGCAATCGAGCCCCAAACATAGCCATGCATATTTTATACTCTCTGCAGACCAAAAATTTCTGGCAAATTGCCCACACCATATCATTTCTATAGCAACTACTCTCTGTGCTCTGTTTCTGTCTATCTGAAAATTCCTTTTTTTTTAGATTTTTTTTCTGCCTGACCACGATTCGTTTGTCGTTTTGAAAGTGTAACTTAATTTGTTGCCCCGCCGGCAACAGCGGCTTCGTAGCCGGCCACAGCAGCAGCCAAAAGCCATTTGGAACATGCACAATTTTGACAGCACCCCCGCCCTTGTCAGCCACGCCCAGTAACAAGTACATATGGCACGGCCTGTCCTAGCCTGGCCTGGCCTAGCCTGGCCTGGCGTTTTCATTAGTACTCAATTAATGGAGCATGATCTTAATGGGTTTTCAACAACAGGCAGTCCAAATTGAACCAAACCGAATCAGCCTAACACCACCAACCCCACACCCCTATACTCCCACACCCGCTTTCCTCTCTGGAGAGGCAGCGGGGCGTGCCGACACATGCCGTTAGCTAAGTGCGCCAAATCAGCACAACTCTAATTGGAGGCGGACACAGGATGACGACGAGGATGCGGCTGGCGTTCATTGTGAGTCTCGATTGAAAGGCCGCCGACTGGAAAAAAAAGTTTATTACTACCCAAAAAGCCAAAACCTATTGACCAAAAGGCGCCCATCCTCACCCCACACTCCCCATGCCATTTGCAACAACAAAAAAGTACGAAAATGATTTCTTGTGTGCGGTTAACATTTGCTCAATTACTTATGTGGGCAAACCGTCAATATATCCAGGACTGCTTGATTCAGTCAAATGTTTGCTGGTTGTATCGAGCTGTTGATTGGTTTATGGCTTTGAAGTCTAATTTGGCCAAACACTTGATGATTGATATGGGTTCTCGCATGAGAAATGTGCTTAGTTGCCAAATGTAATAACAATTCTATAGCACTTATAATTGATACAAATTTGATAAATATTAGTCATCAAATATACTAAATACTTGTGTATATACTTAATATCAATAGACTTAATAGACTGCTTGTGTTTCTTATATTTTATCTATCTATTTATCTGTCTATTTATTGTTATAAATAAGTTAAGTTAAGTATAATATATTTCTGCTTAAACACAACAAAGAGTGGGAATAAGCTGAGAGGGACTCAGACATACTTAAATCTTAATCACAGATGTCTACATAAATTCATGGCTTAAAACCAGTTAACTATTAAAGAGAATTAACATAATTATCTTTTATAAACAGAGGCCGAATCGAATTAAATTTTCAACTTACATGCTTGTATTATAATCCTTTATAAATACTTGGGCTGGCTACATCAAAAGTTTTCCCTGTTTCCTTTTTATTCCATTCAGTCAGTGTATTTAATTTACCTGCCGCGTTTCATTTGTTAAATATTTACATAACATAAGTATTCCCTGACGGACCCCTTCAGCATTGATCACTGATTTCCCTTCTCAATTACCTGCTTAAATTTAAGTCCAAAGCTTATGCCAACTTTACAAAGGCGTGCAAACACAAAACACAGTATAAGGAAGCGACTCCCGAAATTTAAATATTTATTCTGGCAATTCGTGCGCAAAATTTGCAATACCTCTTTGGGCTTTTGGCGCTCAGTTCTTGACTCCTTCCAGATGTCTGGCCATATTCAATCAGTGTAAGAAAAAAATCATCGATGTTCGCTACTTCTCCATCTGACTTGGCCAAGAGTGTCAAGGGAGGGCAACGGATAACAACTGGTCCTCGTCCTTTTACAGATCCGTTGCCTGGCTGCCTGGCGGCTTCGGGGCAAACAAGGCTAATATTTCAGCGGCTCGAATGGCGTGAAGCAATTGCTTTCCGGTTATTGTGTATATTTACGGGCGTATTTGTTGCCAAGCATCTGGCAACCGATAAAATACAATTTCAAACATGCATTTGCCATAAGTGAATTGTGCGAGTTACCTTTCTGCCTTCCTTTTTGGTATGCAAATGTTCTGCGTGGCCATTCAATGAAATACGCTTAGAACCAGTTGGGTTGCATATAAAATATCTTCTATACAAATATTTTATCAACGCATCATCGATGAGGTGGCATTTGGCATAAGGCAGACTGTTTCTTGGGGGGCTGCCTCTAAAGTATATGATTTATTTTGTGTGGCAGCTTAGGGATACTTCAAGCTGCTCACAGATGACAGATTGTGCAAAGTTTTCCTTAGTTTATTATCTTTAATATAAACCACATTTTTGTGGCCTTAAGAGCAAAGCCCATTACTTTGACCTAGAATGAAATACAAAACAGCTGAGTTGCTTCTTTAAAATGAAATGTCAATTTAAAAGCAAAGCTTTAAGAAACATTGAAAGAAACAAAGCAAAGCTTTAAGAAATGTATGAATTTAAGCATTTATATTTTTCACAATTTCTCTACAATTTAGGGAGCCACAGGCAACAGTCACACCAATCAAAAATGTCCTCTCTGACATTCTGAGTTCTTACTTTGGAGCATATCAAAAATTGAACAGCTCCTCTTGAGTTCTGTCAAGCACACAATATTTTCAACGATTTTCTCATCTTTTTTTTGTTGCTGTGAGTGTCTCACGTTAATGAGATTTATTATAACAGATTGTTACAATATTTCGCTCACACTCATTTTGGTACGAAAACAGCAAGACAAGCAATTTAATTTTTAATTTTCCAAATGAATGCGCTCAAATTAGGCTCATTACTGTACAGATTATCCCAAGTTGAGGATGTGAGCATGTTCCCTGTTGGGACTCTGTCACAAATAACAACCGACAAAGACCTCTTTAAAGTTGCCTAAATAGTGCTTTATACACACGTATAAAAGTTTCTTTATATAGCTGCCCAAATGTGAGCCTAGTTGAATTTTATCGTTTTTCAAGCCGTTGAGCAGAGTCTCCATTATGAACAAGAAGTGGAAACAGGGTGGATTTTATATAGGTGGGGGGGTAGAGAGCGGGGGCAACATATCCCAGTCCAAATTAGTTTACACTCGACCAACTTTCAATTGCCCTGCAAATAATTGTAGCCCCTATGAGCACTGCCTATACGCTTTCTAAAAGTATTTCAATTTTAATTTTAATAGTCGTAGTATATGGAATACCTTTTTGTTCAGAAGTAGAAGTCATTACTAAAATTAAGTAACAAGCATCGCTGAGCCATCGGTTATTAAAGATATGAATAGAATTGCATTAATATTATAATGAATTCAGTAATTACTACTGAAAAGTATAATTATTATATGCAATTGTGACTTCAAAATATAATTACTTATGAAATTAAGTTTACAAAGTAAAATTACTTGAGTTCATTGTTCACAAAGTGCATTTACCGAGTAATATATGTCTACAAAGTGCAATTAATTGAGTATATTTGTATAGCATGTAAAATTACTTGAATAATTATGTTAGTAAAGTGTAATTACTTTGGTAATTGTATCTGCCAATTGCTTCAATTTCAGTGTCTACAAAGGGTTATTACTTGATGCAGAGGCCAATTACTTCAGTAATCGTGCCTACAAACGGCAATTACTTAAAACAAGTAAGAATGCTATAGTCGAGTATACCCGACTACGAAACTCCCTGTACCCAGGTCTAAAACATCCAATCACATCTAAGTCCACTTACCCATACACACACACATACACAAAGACGCACGCACACAGGCGGCAAAAGTGGCTGTGCTTCTTCTTCCCCCTCTCGCTGCATCACTGAATCTTCTTTCGTGAATAACTTCCGTGTTTATTATCCGATCGACTTGAAATTTGGACAGTATATTAAGAGAGACTAAAGTATTGTACATGCCAAATCCTAAAGCTATATCTTGAAAATTGTTACTGTAAAACGGTTTTAATCGATTTGCGGGGGAACGGGGGAGATATCTGAAATATGAAACAAACTTGATCTGCGTATGCTATACAGGAACCTATATTTCAAATTTGGTGTCTCTAGCTCTTGTAGTTGCTGAGATCGACGCGTTCATACGGACAGACGGACAGACGGACAGACGGACAGACAGACGGACATGGCCAAATCGAAATCTCTTTTGATACTGATCAAGAATATATATACTTTATGGGGTCGGAGATGTCTCCTTCTGTCTGTTACATACATTTGCACAGATGTAATACCCCTTTTTACCCATTTTATGGGTACAGGGAGTAAAAATGTCTATAAGTAAAGTGTAATTACTTGAGTAATAAAATTGCTTGTGTATTTGTGCTATAAAAGTCTAAATACTTGGATCGCTATGCAGCTATGAATATATCCAAATATTTATGAGAACTAACAATGTTTCACTGTATTAAATAGTGTTGATATTATTTTAAAATTAAATCATTTGTTTTAGATTCAATTAAAATTCCAGCATTATCGATTTATTATAAGAGTATTTAAATATCACCATAAAGCAGAAGGTTTTAGTTGCTGTTTTTAGTAATTTTGATATTGCTGGGCGTCCATTATTTGCTGGCCATTTAAAGCTGGCCCGGCCCTGCTGCTTTGGGCCAACCTATTGGCCAGTTAGTTGCTGACGCTGCTCGGCGTAAAATGGCATAACAAATGATGTTTAATGCTGTGGCTGATGAAGCTGAAAACGGCTACAGCGCATTCCATGTGGCCAAACATGCGTGTGCAAATGGAATGCCATTTTCCCGGCGTCTTCAATGGTCCGCCCTGGAAACAACCTTTCGGAGGGAGCTTGTGGGTAGAACACGCTGCTCATTTGGCTTGATAATTTATTTTCGCATATTAATTTTGGTCGACTTGGGTGAGACAGAGAGGCAAATGAGAAATGTGTGATAAATGAGCGCCGCTTAAATGCTCAAGGATACGAGTACTCCTAGCCGTGGGCAACAGCCAGAAATTATTATCCTGCTACACATTTAACTTGTGCGTTTTAAGATATAAGCATAAATATAATATAATATATACTCGTATAGTCGTGTATATGCTGGACTTAATTGCTTTTGCCGCTTAAAGGCATTTCTTATGCGGATTTTGGACGTTAAAAGTAATGTATCAAATATACCCTATAGGGACTTAGCAAACGGATAAGTCAGTTGGGCACTGTTTGGGTGTTGCTTGACAAAAGTGTTGTATTTATCAGGATGAGGCTTGACAACAAGCCCATAATTAATGAGATCTCAAATGGCGCTAATGGACATCTGTTTAAGTGAGTTTCCATGCTTCCATGTTCGAGGATGGTTTGAGGTCAAGGAGTTGGCTAATTCCTCAATTAATCTACCCGAAAAAGACCCATCCAAGTACTTGGAAGCAGACAGAACTATCAGATTTCAAATTCTCTTGTGACATTTTCCTTTTAGCCAAGGCAAAGCAAGTTTCTTTCATTGAACCAGCTGCTGCATTTGTTGATGCATAACAACATTTTGTCAATACCATTTCGAATGTATTTTCCTTACATTGGCCTTTTTGTCAATGGCCATCAATTTGGCAGCTCACCTGCCGTATGAAATCAATGGTTTCGAAATGGAAATGGAACATCATTATTCACTCTCCACTTTGTGGACCTTTGTCCTTTGAAATGTGAAACTAGCCAATTATATTGTTCTAAATGCCATGAATAATATGTATACCACTGTACTTTTTTTGGGCTGGGGGGAATTCGAGTGGGGAAATGCTGTAAGGTGCTTGTTCTTGGTTCTTGTAGCCATTGCAAGTGCTTTAAATGGCACTTGCACTAAGTGGAGCAGCTGCTTCTTCATCATCAACAGCATCATCATAAGATTCCTGAGCTGCTTGTCCCCGGCACACATTCTCAAGTGTTTTGTTTACTATGTGGCGCACACATTTCCATACTCTCATAACCAGACTTCTGAGGCAGCCGTCGTTTGCATAATAATTTAACTCATTACATTTACCGAGGGGACTGTCCCGGCCCCCAGCGTCCCCTGGCACTCCAAATAGGCATAAGACACATTCATTTGCCAGGCTGTTGCTTGCCTCAAAAGGATTTCTGCTTGGCATATGCCAACATGGGGCAACTCTAAAGGCACTATGAGGTCAAGATGTGGCAACACAGCCACACACACATGCACACCTTTACCCTAACTGTACTTATTGTGTGTAAGACCGATGTGGGCAGTTCTTAAACGATTTGGCATTTCATTTGTCTCAGCTTGTTCAATTATGGCTCACCTGTCAATGGCTCGTCAATTACTTATTTCAATTGTCTATTTACATTTTAATTGATTTGCCAAATTCAAGCTTGACACTTTCAATATAGTATGCGAAACTTCAAGATATTTAAATTCCAATTTGCATGCACTTGGCATAACCGACTGTGCGAACTTTGGCTACTGGCAACTTGGCGCTGCGTGAACTTTGCGGCTTCTAACGAGCCACATAAAGTGCTCCACTTGCTGCTCGCTAGCCAAGTTCAAAGTGTTGCAGCAAAACTTTTGGCCTTGTTGTCGCCCGCCATTGTTGCTGCTTGGCTTGCAAGTTGGTCTCCAGCTTGGTTGGGAAATTACGAGAACGCAAGTTTTTATTGGCATTCGCCATGCTTGGCGCATTGCGAGTTTATATTTAGGCATCGTTCACTTATAAATAATGCAAATCGTTGTGCATTTCCAAAACAATGCCTGCTGTGGTGATTATAATCAAATTATGTCCACATAACTTTACCAAATGCTCCCTGCTCTCTGCAACAGAATACTAAGACTGTGTAAATGTAGATGGAGATATCTTCAACCCTATTCTCGATCAGTATCAGTATCTGGCCGTTCCTCTCTATATGTATGAGCTCAAGGACCTTTAGTATAACAGCTAGAGACACCAAATTTGAAATGCACATTCCTATATAGCACCGATTCAAAAGATTGATTTTGGCATTAATTATTCTTTGGTCCGTCTTGATCTATTATTATTTCGATTTGATAATAAGCACAGAAATTATTCAATAAACTAGAGAGGCATCAGTGCAGACACCACCTGAAATGCTCTGCCGGCAATGCCGCTGAACTGCTTGATTCATAGTTATATATGTTTAAGGATATGTTTGAGAATTTCAGACCTGGGCACAGGGGGTCAGGTATACTTGACTAGAGAATTCTTACTTGTTAAAACTAAGAACTTGTGGAGCAATTACTGCCAAGTTGCATCAAAAGTCTTATAAAACAAATGCCTTTTAGAACGTCCGATAAAATTGGTATTGAATTGCTAATTTGGGAATGTTTAGCTTGATGTTGATTTTGGAGTGTAGCAAAGCGGTCGAATTGCTGACTAGAATTGCTACAAGAAATCACATAAATATACAACTAAGTAATCCCTGACAGCATTAGGATTTTGATTTATTATTGATGATCAGCGTTCCGACTTTTCAAGGACTTTGCGTACTTCTCATCCTCATAAATTGTGCACTTTGACTAGACAGAGTTTCACATGCTAAACGTGTTTTTATTTTTGTGTTGGATCTTCTTTTATTGCAGATATCACTTAGCTCTTCACGCGTGTAATCTGAACACTTAAGCGTACTGTTTTTATACAAAAATCACAGCATCGTTTCTAACTATATACATACAGGTAGACTCGTATATATATTTGAATGTAACTGACTCTCATGGCAATCCAACATTGTAGCTTCTGAACTGTTATTTAATAAATAGCTGTCTTCATTTTCAGTTGTATCTCGTGTCCTTTTCTAAGCTGGTTGAGGAATGCATTCGCCTTCGTTCACTCGGGCGTCATCTATTTTTATGTGTCTTCCTTTTGGCCTTTATAAGTGGGCGATTTCTCCTGTTTTGCTCTCCATTCTCACAGCTCTTTAATCTCTGCTCAAAGCCATTGCCCTGCCCATGCTGTTACTGCCCGCCCCATGGCGCATTTCCTTTGGCTATGCTGCAGTTCTTGATGCAACAGCAATTCACTTAACTTACTCAAGTCGTTGTCGGCATAACTTCCGCTCCGCATTCCACTGCAAAGGACGAAGAATAATAAGAGTAGAGAAGAACTTAAATCCTGCTAGGGTAGTTATCCCACACGCTGAGCTGTGCGCTTAGTGTTTTAATGCCAATGCTCACACATTTTATACAATTTCTTATAGTATGTCCTTGTATACATTTTGAAATCCTTTGGTTCATGCATTTGTACGCTTTATTTACCCATCGAGGGTGGCCAGGGGGACCAGGGTGGCAATTGTGGGCCGAGAAGTTGTTAGGTGAAGTCGCATAAATGTTGAAAAATATTTACAGTTGAAACTCCAAAGCGAATGAAGCTGCAAATCTGTTTCAATGATGCGAAAATTACTGCAAATGCATTGGGGAACATCCCTGATTTAAGCTGTGTCTGCTCAAACTTTCAAAAGAGTTGGGCCTTAGAAATTGGTATTATCTACTTATATTCACAAGAACGATAGAATTTCTTTAAGACACTTAAAGATATGCATGAATAAGTATGAATGATGCCGCATCATTCTAGAAGTGATATTAAGAAATATCAATGTATAATTTCCTAACCCTTTACGATCAGTTCAAAATTAATCAACATTAAGCAGATAAGATTGTATAGTTTTACACAGACTCATAGCTATAAAATATGATATGGCTAAGTAGTACAGAACTTAAGTAGTAAACAGACTCACTCTTCAAAGATTTGTTTACTAGTATTTGAAAGTATTTGAAATAATCAATGTGAATTGATTTAGAATACCAGGTTCATTGTATCTTTTGTCAAACGGTTATGGTCGTTAGTGAAATTGGTTGAAATGGCTCAGCGGGTTAGCTGGCTGACCGAGAAACAAGTTGTCAAGTGGTTGCTAATTGATCTGATTTAAAATGTACAAACGAATGGAAGCGCCGCATCCGAAGGAAAGTGACTGCTTCGGTTGGAGGTGTGAGAATTCTGGGTGCTCAGTTCTACGTGAGATCTCCAACCGAGTAGAGGCTGCTATCATGTATTCGTGCAGACCATCTGCAGCTATATACTACTTGACAGCCATTACTCTGGCCACCGGCTTCAGCTACCAAGATGATCATTTAAAACGCTTCAGCAGATCGCTTCTCTTCCCAGCAACCTCTCCAACCCGTGTGCAATTCATTGGCGGCATTGGCATACCCGTGGAGGATCTGCACTTTGAGTCAGTTACCTCTGGCTATGTGCTGAAGACAGAGTACTTTTTGCCCACCACCGCGTATGAAATAACACGAGTCTACCTCAAGCCGCAGCCTATTACGGGCAGAAAGTACAATGGCACAAGTACGAGCCCAATGAAGGACAACTCCAGCTTGGGCTCAATGTATCGCTGGGTCATCTATCGTGGCATCGAAATGATTCTGCAGAACATGAACCTGCCAGGACGCAGCTGTCTGCTTCGGGTGATCTGCGAGCATGCGGCCCTTCCTTTAACCCATGAAAGTGGATTACTTGGCGAGCTGCTGCACATAGTTCTAACACCTTCAAGCTCCTCTGATCCTTATGCACTGCATACCGACAGGGAGTATCTGGTGGCAGAGCGTTTTGGTAAACGCAATGGCGATTGTCTGGCTGCCTATGGCCAAAAGTGTCCAAGATCTCCCATAGACTTGATAACCGTGTTGATGTGAGTCGATAGCATAATATGTATTAGCTCAATATTGTGATAAACTTGAATTAAAATGGAGCTTATGTTTGAAATAAGTGTATCTGTTTGATATGATTGAGGTAGTGATTAAGCCGCGACAGGAGTCTTGCGAGAATTCGTCGAAATAGTAACAAATTTCAAAAATTCCGGACCCACGCGTGATGACCTATCCCGGACATCCCACCCGTTGCGAAATATCTCTCGGGTCTGACTCAATTTTCATATTTCTGCTAGTGTGTGCAACTCTATATTGGCATTGTAATATAAACGTTTCAAAATGTAAGGAAACCAAAATAACATAATAAATAAAAAGGAAATAATAAACAATGCATGGATTTTTGGGCGGCATTCCGGAAAAAAAGTTTGAAAAAGCCCGGATAATTTTTTTTTTTTTTGCGAACACATGTATAGTTGCTAGTGTGGTTGGAAACACCCTAAACTCTCTCTAACTGACTATCACTATTTTCGGATGAGACTCTCTTTCAGTTAATCCCAACAAATCGATCATTGTTAGATCAGTCCAAAAGCTATTGTCAAATGATCTACGAGCATAATAAAGTGTTGACTTAATATATTCTGACATATTCGCTGGCTAACATGTAGGTACAAAAGATTTGTATCATCTCAGCTAAGCAAAGAAATTCTTTTTCGTTATTTATAACTTAAATATCACACGCTTGAATGTATCTCTTGTTAAAAGCTGCTATAAGATGAAACATGTGTAAGTACTCGTACTTCGGCTTCTTATGCTAATAGAACTCTTTATAAAATGTTTACCCATCAAATGAGGTCTATGAAAACGGCCGAATTAGAAGCTGTTGACGGTTAGTTCTTGACTAGATCTTAAATAGGGCAGAACCATTGCTGTCATGCATCCAGTCTTAGCCGTAATTTATCTGACAGTTATCGCTCAAGTCAGTGGCTCCCATCCGCAGCTGCCACCAGCACCTATCACATTACTTTGCGCCTTTGGTATTCCCGTGGAGAACTTGTCATTTGAGACGGTCGTCTATGGCTATGCGGTTAGGATGCAGTACTTCTTGCCCAAAAACGGGACGGACTTAACCCGCATTTATCTAAAGCCGCAGCCCATTACGGACAGGAAGTACAATGGACAAGCCAAGGACGGGTTCGACTTAGGATCAATGTACCGCTGGGTCATCTATCGTGGCATCGAAATGGTACTGCAGAACATGGGTGTACCTGGACGCAGCTGTCTGCTTCGGATGATCTGCGAGCATGCGGCCCTTCCTTTAGGCCATGAGAGTGGATTACTGGGGGAGGTATTGCGTATTGTTTTGACCCCTTCGACATCAAGGGATCAGTTGAGAATGCTTAAAGATCGCGATTATCTGTCAGCGGAGCGTTTTGGAAGACGTGGTGGCAGCTGCGAAGTGGCTTTTGCCAGGAAGTGTAAAAACTCTCCCATAGACATAATAAGCATAGTACATAGTAAGCGAATAAATGACTGAAATCTTGAAATTATATAGGAAGTATATAAATATATATGTCGATACAATAAATTAAAGATATGCGTGCACAGCTTTATTAATTTTTATGTGTGCTGATATTTGTTGAATGTTGGTTCGTCAGCGAGACATAAATCCTTATTACAATGTTTGTGATGGAAATGTCAAATACACATTGACACATATGCATAAAGCAGTTCAGCGGCAGTGCAAACAACCAGAGCATTTCAGGTGGCTGCGCTGCTTCTGGCCTCTTGTTCTCCCCTCTACCCTACCTTCTGTGTTTGTCATCTTATTGACTTTCAATTTGCTCACTAGATCAAAGATGGCCCAAGAACCATGCCAATAATCAAGGCCATATACCTAAAATTGTTCTAATAATTCGGTTTTATTGATTAGAGGGATTATAGTATGTGAAAGTATCTGGATTTTGAAGCAAATACGTTAAGCATTTTTCATAAAATACACACAAATTCATAAAAGCTGTGTCATACTACAAACATTAGTATTAATGTTTATATATTACTAAATTTGATTTTTATTGGATTACGTTATATTTGTAGCTGCTCATGCTAATAATAAAGTACTTAACAATAAATATTAGATATTATTTGCTTTTTGTTAGCCTGGAAATGATGAGTATTATTCATTATGCGGAATGGCCACCAAATTAAGTAACACTTCCATCCCGATTATTTAGTGGTTATAATAAATCAGCAGCGTTAAATATTATTATAAATGTTACCATCGTCAACAGCCATGGGAATACCCAATTAAATTCACAGTGCTCTATTATTTCACATAAATTTTCTAAATGACCTTTAGCTTTAGCCATCACTCTGACAACATTAGCAAATGATAATATTGCATTTCAATCCCTTGTTATTGCCCTTTGCTGGTAAAATCACGTACATGGAGGTGTGATAATTACAAAGTTGATAAACATTTTAATTAGTTTCGTATTCGCTGCTCGTACTGCCTGATCCGCATGGCAATCAGCATCAATTGTAATTACGCTTGTGTTATTTTGAGCACACGCTGCGTATGCGTAATGGGTGTAATGTGTGACTGTGACAGTTAATCATGCAGCTGGGGTGGTGCTTAACACACTTAAATTTAAATACAATATACAATTTATATGAATTATATTTTGCCCACATGCGAATAATACAAATTTATTTGAACGCCTCCCTCATTAGAACATCCGGAACACGTACTTGGCTCAAACTCTCCGAAACGCCTACACGTAATGGGCTTATATACTTTGTATGGCACGCAATCGGCTTGTCCATGTCCGTGTTCACGTCCAGAGCTCACACATCCGTGAAATAATTACACACATTGAATAAAACGCGACATGAAACAGAAACAACAACAAATGACAAACCCCTTGCAAGCAGAGTGCCTGGCGCTGATCCTGGGCTAGGACTTGGATGGGGGTCGGGGTCTGGTTGTGTTGTTCGTGCTGCTGGACAAACTCAAATCGTTTGCTTCTGGCATTTCAATGCCAGTCAGCAAATGAGTTTAATATTAATTAGCTGCCTGACAACGCATAAGGCAACCCAATCGAGCAAATCGCCATCTTCACGTTGCGCATACGCTATGTTGCCTGTGGGCCCTATCACACGGCAAATTAAAGCTAAACAACACCAAGGGTTCATTTCCTCAAACATTTCATATTTATTTCGAATGCCCCAAAAACATTTTCTCAACTCTTTGTTCGGTAAAGCTTGTGCGGGCAACCTAGATAAAAAATAACAATATTATAATTGAAATCAACCAGCTCGAGCAAAAGTTGTAGAGCATATGAAAATGTTTGTAGTTCGGCTTCGTGTTCCGTTTACCCAGCTGTGGTCGTTTTTATTTAATTTTGGAGTGTCCCGAGGCCACTGAAATCTAGACTGCTAATGTCCTTTATGTTCCATGTGAAAGTTGGCTCTCTAGTGCAGAAATAAGCGTTGCCATAGTTGTGTTTTTAATTATTTTAAATAAGATGCAGCTGCCTTCAATATGACGAAGATTAGATACCCTTGCAAATATAGTGTCAACGATGATAGCCAAAATCTGTCAGAATTATGGCGGGCGATACATAACCCCTTCTAAGTCTAAAGCTCACCCATTAATCCGATATATTGAATAAATGCAAGAATTGAATCTTTTGTTATTAGGTTAGGTTAGGCTTCCCAAGAAACCTATTTCCTCTAGCAAATGTAACATCCTTGCTAGAATATGTCGCTAGGATTCCAGAATCAACATGTTTAATGAATTAGTTAAGTAAACAAAGGCTAAATTCACAAGATTAAGAAACTTTGTGAATAATTTCCTGAAATTGAAGTTGTGGCGGGCATAAATAAATGTCGTATATTTTTCTTTGCCTCGTTCCGATTGCAGGATTGCATTGTGTTTGCACTTTATTATCGGGTCTCATCAATGTGAACTTAAAAAGTAATCGATCTGTTTCTTGCTAACAAATAACGAATAATAAAGCATTTGAAATATATCTGAATTGCTGTTCACGGACATGTTCCTAGGACATATCCAGCAATATAAATAAACTTTAAATGGTATATAAATAACTGTTACATAAAGAGCTTAGACGGACATGGGTATATTGAATAATTTATCTAGTTATTTATATAATGCTAACTTAAAGTTAGAACTAGAACTAGAAAAAGAACTAAGCTAATTGTAAATTTGATTTATAAGCTTATAATAATATAATTATTGAATAATTAATTAATAATTAATAATTTATTGTAAAATAAATTCAATGATAAGGTAATGAAATGAATAAATGAACTAATGTAAAAATGAAAAGCTCAGTTTCTGACCAAATGTGCAATACACTTCTCTTTTCATTTTGTATTACTTTAATGAGTTTTTGTATATTTTCATAGAATGCTTGGAACCTCTGCTTGACTTTCATGCGAGAGATTTTCCCAACACATCTTGAATCCACGTTGACCTCACGATTTAAATATGCATGCCCTGAAAATAGCTGACTAAACTAAAATCCTTAAACACAAACAACATTTTGGAGGGTGTGCTGGCTTGTTTGGGCTGTCAAAGATTTGCAATTTTGTAGTGTGAAATTTATGGGCAGACGTTAAGATAAACGTACTGTCATTGATTAACGAGTCGTTGTCGGATTGGTGTCCATCGTTGCAAATTTTGGCACTAGGAGTCAGGCTCTGTCGCCTTTTGAAAATATTTGGACTTGAAATGATTACGCCCAAAACTTAATAGATAAAACTCTGAAAAGGGAAGCGCACATAAATCAGCAAGTAAATGTGACTTCCTTAGAAGCTTCTGTCTCGAACTCCGACTTTGTCGAACACTTAACGCGCAACAGGGACGCAAAGGATGACGGCACAAAGTCCTGACCTGGGCACTGAATGGACGTAGGTAAAGGACCGAAGTCCAACTGTAACCAATCCAGATGACAACTCCTCCTGTGCAGAAGGCTTAAAGGACGGCCGTGTGCGGCTATGGCTAAGTAGTGCCAGCCGCTTGCAGGACGAGGGACAACTCCGCATAGATTGGCAACATTTGATGGCAAAAGTTACGTTCGCATTTATCTTTCCGTGCAAGTGTCACTTGTGAGTTTCTTGAACCACAGCCAACCGACTAGAGGTAAAGATAGGGCCAGAACGGGAGAAGGCAGAAAATATCGAGAAGGGAGCGGCTGCGGAGCGCAACAACAATACAAACAGCACGTACTCCAAGAACAACAACAACAGCTGCAGGGCATGAGCGCCAACAAAGTGGCAAAAAGTCAATATTATTAAATTTTGTGGTTCAACCTTAAAAAATTGACTTTAAAGCTGACATTGACAAATGATCTGACGCAGTTGCCGAAACGGAACACGAATTACTCGCCGCATTCAATAAACAATTGTTAATCGTGCTGGGCACTTAATTGTTGTAAATTATGCACTCAGCAGGCCCTTCCAACCAGGTTAAGTGCAGAACAAATGAAGTAACATTTACGCAGCAGTTTCACTTGACTTTTTATAGATTGTATCAATTAACTTGTTGTGGTTGCTTGTGTGCTCCAGCAAAAGGCGCAAGAAGACCATATTTCATCGAACTCAATCAGTCGATGTATTTTCGATTAACCTTCAAATATGTATCGAATTATATATGCAAGACAGCAGGGAACAGTATTTTCAGGTATACCCTTACTTTAATGTTGCCATAGGAGCAGATTTATGATATAGTGATCTGATTTTGATTTTTGATATGATAACACCCAGTGGTCTTATGGTAACTATTAGATATAGGGTTCCAATTGTGACCAAATGTAATCAAATGTTACTTGGTGACTTTGGTCTGGATATCTTGAAAAACATTAAAGATATTCAAATGTCGACCGATCTTCTCCGATGCGATCTGTAACACGATTCATTCTGTTAGCTGATTCTATTATTAGCGATCTGATATTTGATATTGTCGAATATTATCGACTATACATTGAATACTATCGATTTTATATGGTTGTATATTTAAGATTTCAGATACCAGACTCACAATCCGCATATTTTTTGAACTATAATCAAAACTCAAAGGCGGCAACAACTGCAAAATCAACTGCTCTTCCTATTTACCGCAATTCATTCACCTGCTTCGCTCACCTGTACCTGGCAACCGCGCCATCAATTTCCGCTGCCTCAATTGAAGCTCTTCGCAGTCGTTGTTAAGTTTTCTTCCGCTCTTGCCAATTTGCATGCATGACAAGGCAACATCCAGACCCACAGAACCGGGCCCGCCCCCCGTCGCTTGGGCTAGTAACTAGGCCCCCCCTTCCAGTCGGTAATTCTGTTGCACTGATGTAATGACAAAATGTTACAACTCAAACTCAACGTTTGCCATTTGAACGGTGCGTTGACAAATTGGCTGTCACTAGAGTTGTTGTTGTTGTTGTTGTACTTGTTGTTGTTGTCGGAGAGTGGGCGTGTCTGGGTAGTAGGCACTCAAAAGTAAAGCCTATGTTGTTGATTTCCCCCTAAAGTTGAGCACTTGTCGTGTTTTCTCTCGTGACACGCTTACTCAGGACTCCAAACCACTATAGAGAAAGTGGGCAACCTTTCTGGCAAAAGTCTTTCCTTTTTTTGAAGTGCATCAAATATTAATACATTAGGAATAAACTAAATTATTAAATGTAAGAATAATATTGATGCATTGGTTTTGTTGTGGCATGTAAGGCCTCATTTACAGGATCGATTATGTTACTGCATTATTTAATATTTAGTATTTTCACGAAGTCCGTGCAAGTTGCAAGTAGGTGTAGTGGGCCATGAAGTATTATTTTTTCTTTGTCTCTTTTCTATTATAGTACATAAAATATTTGATGGGTTGTATTTTGTGTGCATTTTGATTATGGAGCGAGCAGCTGGGCTTAATTGAGCGTGTGTAGTAATTTAATTTGAAATGTGAACAAATAATCTGTTAGGCTCTTAGAAGCTCTGGTGCAGAACGGGAAAATGAAAAACATTTATGAACATTTATGCCAATGAACATATATATTGAAGTGGTGGACATTAATTTAAAATTCCATCAGAGTTATGTTACATAGCGGGAATTAAATTCTCCATCAAAATGCAAGCGGGGTTACAAAAATGCGACATACAGGAACTTCATCGTCTAAGTGCGGACAAAGTATTTTGTTGGCATAAAGGTCACTCTCAGCTTGCAGTAAATACCCACAGATTATCGATGTCGATCTCGACACTTCATAAATTGACGGTATACACCAACAGGTGTACCAAGTTTGGTTGCTCTAGCTCTAAGATAAAGGCAAAAAAATTGCGTTCATACGGACAGTCGGACATTTCGCAAACCCAATATACTATTTTCCCTTCGGGAACATAGTATAATTAAAACTAATTAATAGGAACATGAACATTTGAGAAAGTATGTATGTATGTATAAATTCTGAAACGGAATGTGTTTACAAAATTTGAGACTCTCCCATCTCTAAGTCTCTTTCATTTGAATTGCCTTTGTGCGCTTTGATTTATGTGGCGTTAAATAATTTACAATCTAGAATTGGACAGGGTGGCAGCTCCAAAGACAAATGTCTAGGGAAGTCATCTTAGCTTAAATTATCGATATGCATTTCATGCAACAGCACAGATTTCTACAAAGTTAACTGAACCAAATTGGGCAGTTAATCATATTTATCTCCAGTTTTTCTCTTTTGAATGGACAGGTGACATCTTACTTAATAACCAGAAATAATGACTTCATTCGGGATGTCGAAGAATAAGTACGCTTGCAGATGCCATAAATAAATAATAATATGATAGACATAAGATATAATTATGTGATTTTAATAAAAGCAAATTAGTTTAATATAATTTTTGTTTAATTGTGCTTCTGATGCTTTATGAGTTAGCAGATAAATTTATATAATATAATATAATATAATATACCAGACAATTACTTATAACTGATCGCTCATATGAATATAAATATACTGCCTGCTGATCTACGATATAAGATCAGCTGGCACTCTGAAACTGTTTCCGGAAAATGATTCTCCGAAAAGTGGGAACTCGCGGAAAGCTGCTGTATGAAACTTTAAATCAATATCAAATCAATCTGTGGGTCAAACCATGACCAAAAATGCCTTCCTTGTAAAAATCGGTTCGGTTGTGACAAAGTTGTGGTAGGTTAATGCTTATAAGGAATATTTTCTATAAAGTTACCTTACCAAAACTAGCAAGAGGACCTCAATGTGAACCTTAAGAAATTAAATTTGTATTTATTGCTTACGATTCACACAAGTAGGTGAATAATCAGCATAATCAATTGTTATAAATATACTTTGCGGTGGAAACAATTAATCAAATGATTATTTATTGTAAAAACAAATGTAGTTAGCTAGTATAAGCTGGTATATCATTTATCGCACTAGTCACTTGGTATAATTAATTGTCAAAATACATTTTATAATTACTAATAAAATTACGTTGATAAAATATATTATTGGATTTTAAATATTTGTCTCATTAATTATTTAATAGCATGTTTTTTGAAACAAGCTGCAATCATCACATATCATTATTTATTGTCAAATATTTTCCATAAGTAACGAATATTTGACATTGTCTCCTTTGATTATTGTAATAAAGTTGCTTCTAAATGAGACATTTCTAGTTGCGACATTACGTGACGGCAACACGTCGTATGCGCAATATTAATTATTCAATAGGTAAGTGAACGAATGCCCAACGTACAGAAGACAACAGCCAGTACCCTTCCTCTTACTTTCATCTCCCCTGTTGCCCAGTCTGCTGTTTTGAATTTCAAGTTGAATCTTGAGACAAACACGCGACGTGGCAATAAACGTGCAATTTTCTTAAAATTACAAAAATGTGAGCAAACATTTTATTTGCGCTTTTAACTTTGTTGCCAGTTGCCAGTTGCCGGTTGCCAGTTGCCAGTTGCCAGTTGCCGGTTGCCAGTTGCCTTGTGCTGTATGCGGAATGGCATAAATCTTTGGCAATTCTTACAGCCAGCTGCCATTTTTATTTTTCATTTCATTTCACTGCTCTTTTCGCCTCCGTTCTTAACTTATTTTCTTATTTTTTATATACAAATATATTTTTGTCTTTTTTTTGTCGTTGTGCGTGTTGCAGTGACAAGAATTTGAATAATTCGCCAAATGTGCCAAGTTGAAATGTTAAAATTCCCAACGACTTTGGCCTCACAGCCAGCCGCCCGCCGGATGTTGGCAAGCGCCTGGCTGTTTCCGGTTTGGCAAAACTGAAGTCACGACTGCCAAATGATTGCAAATGAATGGTACAGAATGGCACCCCCGAGGCCGACAGGGTGGGCCAGGATGCGACTTGAAAGTTTTGGCCCTGTGTTCCCTGCTCAGTTTATTCCCTCGCTTAGCTTAATGCATCGTTAAATTTATAGCCGCGACAAAAATTATTTAACGCAATTTCGCTAATGTGTCGCAACCATAAACATGAGCATCCAAGACAGCCAAAACACAAAAGTTTGCTTCAGTAAAAGGGCCACAGGATGTGCTTTGATTGGCTGCCTATACCCTCTTTTTTGATCGAATCTTTTTAGGTTCTATCGCGTCTCATCAAGATAATGACCAGAGCCAACAACTTTCTATATAACATTTGCAGATAGTTATGTTCTTGAAGTTGCGAAAAATACAAAAAAAAGAAAAAGTCACACATAATTCTCCATGTATGCTCTATATACTTGACGAAGTTGTACTTATGTGAGCATGTTATACAATGTGAGTCCTTTAATCCTCAATAAATAAGAAGAAAGCGAGAAGAATGCGCTGTTAAATAATGACTAAATGGCTTTAATATTAAGATAAATATACTTTTTCACAAAAAATCAGAAATTTAGTCAACAGAAATGGATATATAGTGTTAGTTTGTCATCCTGATCATGAATTACAGTACGTATTTAAAAACAGTATAATAATTATTATAATTTATTTATTATAATATTACCTTAAAATTATAAAGTAATTGGGCATTAACTAAGCAATAGCATCGGGGCTTGTTGCAGACTATAAGCCAAACTTAAGTGTCAATCAATGTTTTTCTCATTAGTTCTTTAAGTCATAAAGTATTGCAGATCTTGTATTTATATTCAAATGGTGACCAAGAACACAACACTAGCACAACAGATTACATTCATGGTCCAAGGGTGTCGTCCTAACTGTCGATACAAAGACCCAATGAAATTTGGAACTGTTGAATCTCATATTCCTTTAGTATTGTGTTATTAAATTAATTCGAAATTTTCCATAATTATGAAACCTTTGCAGCATTGCAAGCTTTTAAGCCTGCCAAGCATAGCGAGCTCAATACGGAGGTTTAGCAATGAGGAGATGCAGATAGTAAGGATGGACTACGCCATCTATCAGAGGCCGCACAGTCAACTCAACTCACCGCCCATTCTGCTCATGCATGGCTTAAATGTGACACGCGAAATATGGCTTCGAACGGCGCGACATTTGGCCAAGCGCGGATCACGCCGTGTGATCGCTGTGGATGCACGTAATCATGGCCGGAGTGCCCATGTTTCGCACCACACGCCTGCGCACATGGCCGCTGATGTGGCGGCCTTCATAGAGGAACATGAGCTGAATCGCATAGTTGCACTGGGACACAGCATTGGCGGACGAGGACTTATGACCCTGGCACTGACCCAGCCCAAGCTTGTGGAGCGGGCCATCTTCGTGGACATTACGCCCGGACCACTGCCTCAAGAGGTGCTTAACGCAAGGGCGTTGTTTGAGCTGATGTTGGAAGTGATACCTACAATACCCAAGGAGCTAACATTGTCACAGGGTCGCAGACAGGTGCTGCCAGCTTTTGCTGAGCTTATTAAACCCGATTTTGATCTGATGTTGGTCATGCTTAACCTGAAAAAGAATATGGATGGAAAATTCAGCTGGAAAGTGAATCCGCAGGCCGTTTTAGATGGTTGGGAGGAAACAACGATAAGCTACGAAAAAAGCCTGCAAGGACTTCAACCCTATACAGGTGAAACATTACTCATTGCGGCCAACAAAGAGAAATTTGTGACACCTTCGAATGTTGAAATAATGAAGCATTTCTTTCCCAAATTGCGTGTGGAGTATTTGGATGCGGAACACAGAGTACATATAGAAGAGCCAGATAAGTTTGTCAAGCTGGTTGTAGATTTTACCGGAAAATGCACAGATTGTTAACTGGTCCCAAGGCTGGCAAGGTGGGCCAGGATGCGACTTGAAAGTTTTCATGGTGTGACGTTTATCTTGATGCATTCTTCAAATTATGCCCGCAAATTTGCCAATGTGTGACAATCATAAAAATGAGCTTCGAAAATTCAACAAAAACTAAAAGTTTGCCCGATTTAAAGGATGTGCTTCATTATTCTTCTTTTTGACCGAATTTGTCCTATATACATTATTTATGTCTTATCGCGCCATCTCAATAATAATGAATGATATATGCTTCAGTTGCAGCCGCTGCCCAGCATCTGCATTTCCAACAACAACAAGAACAACTGTACTTTGTTGCTGCATTTGACTTTTCACTTTTATAGCTCTAGAATTTTTCAATAAACGAACCATGCACAAATATGTCAACGTCCCCACTGCTGCTCCTGCTCTGTTATAGAGAGAATTAATAGCAACAGCAACAACAACAGAAACAACAACCAGGATCAAGTCAGCTGCTTGTGGGCGTAAGGGGGAGGCATATGCCGTCCTGAGGCGTGACTCCTGCGTGACTGGCGTAGTTGAACTGCATGTCTTGGAATTATAAAATGTTGAAGCATTTTCTGCGTGGCATACTTTTGGGGGCACGACTCTGCAGCACACGAAAGAAAGTCCAACCCTGGGGCAGCAGTTATGCGAGGAGGCGTGGCACATCCGGTAGATATTTGTGGATAAGCAATTAGTAGGATACGTAAAGTCACGAATGGTCGGACTGTCTAGGTATAATCATAGAGCCACCTGGCATTTAAAACCTGTTATGTACCGCAAATTGCAAAAAGGTGCAATTACTTAGAGCACGTTGTGGAACTCTTCAATAAACGCACTCAGTGGTTTCAAATGAACGACGATATATTTATATTTATTTAATACTGAAATCTCAATCAATTGTAATTCTTATTCCATCCTGCTGCTATCAAGTTGCAATCCATCCATCTGTTTTCATTTCACTCCTTGGTTTCTCTGAAGAAGAAGATGAAGTAAGCAGCTGCAAAGAGCTAAAGGACGATTAATTAGCATACAGTAAGGCGCAAGAGCATCAAGCTGTAAGTGGTTTGATTTACGCTTTCCACTCAAAAAATAAAGAAAACAAGGCATTCGAGTGTCAATTGTAAGGATTTTCCATTTTCGCTTTCATCATGAATTTGCGAAAGGTTCTTACCTCAGGCAGGCATTTGCGGATTATATTCAGTTAACGTTGAACAAAGATTGAATTTACTCGCCCTTGAGCTAAATTTCAATTGCTCGATGTGAAAATATGAATATTCCAGGAAACTTACATTTCGCAAAATACTTCAAGAACAGGCAGCCTTGAAAACTTCAAATTTAAAGTCGAAATTAAATAATAAATGAACACAATAGAATCTTATGAGCTTTACAGCAATAATCTATTCACCTAAGTGGTTATCATGTCAATATTATCTTTAAAGTAACATAAGCAAAGTTAACACCTTTCATGTAATACAATAACCCAACGGGCCCAAAACAACAGCCCCAACAAAATCAATTTGCTGGCACAAATATTTGGTCCATAATAAGGCCCCAAAATGGTCAAATTATGCGTGGTCATATACGGGTCAGTTGCCCAATTCAAATGTAAAGCCTTATGGGTCACAAACTGACCCCCAAAAAGGTGCACACGTGTCCAACTGTGTTCACTTAATGGGTGCTTGTAAATGTGTGTATGTGGGTGTATGTAAATGGCCGAAACACAGCAAAAACAGGCTAATCGACAATTGAGTTTCTGTCCTTGTTGTTCTCCTTGTTGTATTGTGTTCATGCATATGTAAATTCTGTGCCAATTTTTTAGTTGGCTCACAATGAACTAAGCCCACTACTGACAGAGTTAAGTCATTCAAATGAGAGACGTTGTTGTTATCGCTAGGAAGTTTATCACCGTAGCAACGGGGATGAAAATTACAGCTGAGCGAACGGAAAATGGTATAAAGAGACTGAAAGACTGAATGATACCAAAAGTGATAACAAAAATTTACTACCAATAAAAAAATATGTGTTCGTGTGTGCCTCTGGCTGAACACCAAACTAATTTAGTCAGCGGTTCAGTAAACGGTTCGAACTCAATCTGTTGTCGCTGTGTTCGGTTCGAAATAATATATTTATACATTTTTTTAAACAATTAAATTATTTCACATTTTAAATTATTAAAGGATGCCTTACAGAAAACTTTAAAAAATGCTCTTCTAGGTGCAGACAATATATATATACTTACATTTGTATAAATACAATATATATTTGTATATATGTTTACTCCTGTACCCATAAAATGGGTAAAAAGGGGGTATTACATCTGTGCAAATGTATGTAACAGACAGAAGGAGACATCTCCGACCCTATAAAGTATATATATTCTTGATCAGTATCAAAAGAGATTTCGATTTGGCCATGTCCGTCTGTCTGTCCGTCTGTCCGTCTGTCCGTATGAACGCGTCGATCTCAGCAACTACAAGAGCTAGAGACACCAAATTTGAAATGTAGGTTCCTGTATAGCATACGCAGATCAAGTTTGTTTCATATTTCAGATATCTCCCCCGTTCCCCCGCAAATCGATTAAAACCGTTTTACAGGAACAATTTTCAAGATATAGCTTTAAGATTTAGCATGTACATTACTTTAGTCTCTCTTAATCTACTGTCCAAATTTCAAGTCGATCGGATAATAAACACGGAAGTTATTCACGAAAGAAGATTCAGTGATGCAGCGAGAGGGGGAAGAAGAAGCACAGCCACCAATTAAAATGCCTCGCTTGCGCTGTCGTTTTTGCCGCCTATGTGCGTGCGTCTTTGTGTATGTGTGTGTGTATGTGTAAGTGGACTTAGATGTGATTGAATGTTTTAGACCTGGGTACAGGAGTTTCGTAGTCGGGTATACTCGACTAGAGCATTCTTACTTGTTTTAATTTGAATTTATTAACAATCCTTTAATTTTCTCTTAAGTAAAATCTTTTTGAGAAAAGATACGTCAGTTCGGGCTTAGACTCAGACTGATTCCGTTAACGGTTAGGTTTCATATCGGAAGTAAGCTGGATTCCCGGGACTGAAGTGGTAAAATACAAAACCAAATTGCCACCTAGCTCTGAACAGATTTGAATATGCTGTATTTGGTCTACAGAATAGTACAATAAGCGGTCCGCCAATTTCAAAAAGATTTTTGTCAAGTTCAACCAATTTGAAATACGCTTGAAATCAGATTTGCGTTTCATTCAAAACTGGGCCAATAATGCATAAAAAAACGGTGAATTAAGTACTTATGCGAACCTAAGTAGTAAACAAAAATATACAATACCTATATAAATACATATTCGCTCCATTTTCTATTCAGTAGCATTTAATTGAGATCAAAAAAATAAAAGAGCAGAGAAACTCTTTGCACGAGAGCTGAACAAAAAACTAGCAACCCATTTTAAAATGCTTAATCCGCAAAAGCAGGAAAGGGTTTTGGGGAGTTGAAGACACACACACACACACACACACACACACACATCGGTTGGTGAAAACAATTGTGTCCACATGGTCCACTTTAAGGACAGGGGTGGAGAAAGCTCTCTCCGTCATCTGGGTGAATTGGCGGTTGGGGAGATTGCACGGCCTTGCCGTGTTTAATTGAGTTTGAAATAGGTGCCAGTTTTTTGGTTTCCCTTGTGCCCAGGATACGACGACGCATGAAATTGGCTTATTTTTAAGTGCTCCATGTGCGTGTGAATAGTGTATGTGTATGTATGTGTGTTTGTGTGCATGTTATTGTGTTGGTGTTAGTGTTAGTGGGATTCCCTTCTCTGGGTACGCACCTTTTTGGAAAAGTTAATTAACCCAATGCGTTGAGTCTTTGTTGAATTTGTAGGGCATTAGTTTGAATTTGATCTGAAATTTGATGCCAAACTGTTGTCAAACTGTCGCTGAATATGATTTTCAGAACGCCCCCTCCATTGCTTTGTTTCAGACCATTCATCCATTGCATTAACGATTGAATATCAAAATGTTGAGCAACTAAAATTGATATTCCTCTTTCGCAGTACTGTAATATTCCAATTTATGTGCGCCCTTCCCGCAATCCTTTCAACAAATTCATTTATTTCAATTGTTGTTGAAGCTTTGGCAGCCGTCGACATAAAAAAAATACAAAATCGCCGTCTACTGTACGGCGTAATAAGCAGTTTTTATGCAGCGCGCATTGTGCGACCGGCGTTTTTATTGTTTCCGGCCGCAGTCGAATCGTCGGGAGCCATGTTTAGAAGACAATGGGCAAGATCGAAATCAGAGCATACAAAAATTTACAACAATACTAAAGACTTATTAATTAAGTTTAATTTGTTTCTTGTAGGACATAAAACTCATGCTTGTTCATAATCATAAATCATGAAAGGTTTATCGATAGATTTTTAAGCAGTTTTGTTGGTGCACCTGACGATTGTTATCTACTAAGCGAATATATATGCAAATATGTATTGAATATTAGACATACATATAAGGTATTCAAGATTTGAATTTGACAACATTATATGAGCAGTCTTATCGGAAAAAGGAATTAAGTCAAAATATTACAATCTAGAAATGGGAGCGGGACGGTAATTCCGCGGGAAACGCGTCGGTCCCTCAAAGTTCTTCCGGATATGCACAATTTGTGCAATCCCTGGCCGATGCGGGATGTCCTAACTATGCTAAACTAGTCCCGATATTTCTCCGGGGTTCCTCAATGTTTAATGGGGCTCACCAAGGATAATATTTTTGCGGGAAGGGCATTATTTAGCTGATTATGTTTGTTTACTTGTCAAAACGTTAAGATGACTCCCGTTTTATATGACAATTCTAGCAATAACACCGTTTTCCGTATTTGTGTAACAATATTATTCCATGCATACCAACTGTCGATTGTGCCTCAGCACCATCCCCCTCAGGCACAGCTGGGTTGGCGGTGCGACGTCAATGGGCGTGTCGGGTACTCGTATTTGCCGACTTTCAAACTGCGCAAACTTTTGTCTACATTCGTTTCATTTTATAACCCCGAAACCGAATAAACAAAACAAAAGTTTTCAACTTTTTGCATTGTGCGCCTTTTGCTGCTCGCATTTTGTTTAGCATTTGAATGGCATCGTTTCGAGGCCTGTCTCTTGACTTATTTTTATGAGTGTCTGCCGATGGGCGGTAAGTGAGTTACGTCCCTACCCCACACCCTCCAAGCCCCTCCCTAGCCGAGCAGCTGGCGCCCAAATTACTTACAAAGTACTTATTTGCCTATTTTAAAAGCGATTCGTATAAATGGCAACAACAATACAAAAATGGGCATTCGCTTGAAGCTGACAATGAGGGGAGGGTACGAAGGAGGAGAGTTACTCAAGAAATGTAATAAAATTAGTCCAAAAGTGCACCTGTATAAGCAACTACCTGATAAGCAACAATTGAGCGGGAGAGAGAGAGAGAGAGCTAGAGGCTGAGAGGAACAACGAGTGCGACTGGGACAGCAAACACACGCAGCCCTTTTACACATAATCTCTGAAGTTTTCTCAAAATTGAGCTCCTCTGAAATGCGGACACAACAATTTGCATAAAATGTTGCAAGCCTCCACTCCACCCCCCTCCACTTTGGGATAATCAAAGCATTTGGAAGCCCATTACCACGTGAGTTGCCCTCCCGGAACTTCACTTGGCATTTTTATTAAATTTTATTATTATGTTTTGCATAATTTTTAAAACACATTTTTTTGGCTCGTCCTTTTTTTATCCCACTTGAAAAAGCCACAGCAAACGCTAGCAACAAAATATATACATCAGACGAATTTTGTACTCAGCTCTTTATTCTTCTTAGGCGCCGTAGCGATTATATTTAATATTAATTGACATCGTATTTTGTATAATTTCAAGAAAGTTCAGTAAGTCATCATTAAGACTTTTATTCAATTTTACCTTTTGTTACTGTCAAGTTTTATGTAGAAACTCTTTTTTCACCCTGTATTCATAAAATGGTATAAAGAGGGTACTTAGACTGCTCAAATGTGTCTAACAAGCAGACGGAGCCATCTGCAACCCTATAAAGTTCACACGTTCTTGATCGGAATCAATAGCGGAGTTTATCTAGCCATCCGTATATACAAAAGTTCATAGGAAGGATATCGGAGACTATAAGAGTATATAGTATATAGTATATTCTGCATATGTGCAGAATGATGTGTTTGGGATCTTCAGATCTGGGTACAGGGAGTCCTGTTGTCGGGTATACTAGAGCATTCTTGTTACAATTATAAATAGAGAAAAGGAATGGGGTGAATAGGCATTTTTAAAGGGAATGGCGCAAAAATCAAACGAATATAAATTGAACCTAATTCAAAAAGCCAAGTGCCAACTTTATTGTGTATCACATCGTTTTAAGTTTTGTTCTAGCTCAATGGTTCTTTATTGTAACAATGAGAATTTGGCATTGAGTCTAAGCGCCCAACCTTGCCAAACTCATTTGGCAAACAAAGTTGAGATATTGCTGAATGTTCAACGCATTGGAAAGCGCTGATGTCAACCTAACAAGAAGAGAGTTGTTGGGAAGTCACTTAGCTTGTCAAGATACGCTCTGATCTGGCGAAATCAAATTAAACTTTTCGACTCGATAGTTCTTAAAGAGTTTGTTAGATTATCCGCAACTTAGCAGCCGTCATTCCATAAATTACTTTTTGGACAGCGAGGTAGCAAAAACTATCGAACTAGCCTTGTCATCGATAGCCTTGTCATCGAATAACAGCACCCCTGAGATGTGTGCGCTACAAATTCCGAAAATAGACGGCACAAGTTTTTTGTCTGACCGGAAGGCGCACAAAACTTGAATGCGACAATTAATTTTAGTGAGTTATGACCGCAGAGTGCAAAATGGCGCTAATGTGATGGTCGTTGCCATTCCGCCCATTGGCATAAAATGCGAACAGCTGTCAGCACTCATACAAAAAGACACACACACACGCACACAGTTAGGGTACTCCTTTATATGTGTAACTGTGCACAATGTCCGAAATGTGGTTGAAAAGTTGTTGGGTAACAGCCTTTTGGACAGCCCTTTGGGTTAATGCTCAGTAATGCGACCACAGTTCAAAAACGGACAACTCCCCAACGTGTCATTTGCAATATGAATGTGACAATTTTTGAATAGCTGAATGCGGCGTATACGTGATATTTGCATGCAAATGGTCTGTAGCTTTAAAACAGCCCCAGATATGTGTATTTGGCAAATCTAAGGCCAGATATATGTATATAACAGTGCCAACTGTCGCCACATTCGCTATGACATTGCCCATTATTTATGGGCAAACAATTGAGGCAAGCCTTGGTTCAAACTATTGTTCGATGCACGTGAAAAAAGAACGCGCGCGCACACAGACATACGCACACATACAAAAGGAACCGGATGACAAAAACGTAACAAAATGGCGGCAAAACAACGCGGAAGTCGCGAGCTCAGTCGGCTAAAAATGCTCGTAAAGTACAATGAACCGCAAGAGTTGCATTCAATGTGAGTGTATTTATGTGTGTGTGTGTGTGTGTGTGTGTGTGTGTGTGTGTGTGTGTGTGTGTGTGTGTGTGTGTGTGTGTGTGTGTGTGCTTATGTGCGATGGTGTGCGCATGAAGTTGAGTGGATTTCAGTGAAAGAAATGCCACCGAATTGTGCTGGCAAAAAGCAAGGCGCATTGTTATTGTTTTGCAGCATTTGGCATCATTTATTTTGTGGTTCCAACAAAGCGATAAGTGGGTTGAGATGTCTGCTGAAGGGAATGCACACGAGTATAGATAGATATAAAGAACTGTCAGTGAATGTGGAACAGCTGTTCTCAGAGCAAACGAAACAAACTTATCACTTATGGGTCAAGAGATTTGTTGTGGAGTTCTGATTTCAAACAACTTGAAAAAGAAATCATATATTCATTGAGAATGAGCGCATTCATAAGAGAATTTTGATCAATGATTCTTCAGACATGATACTTGACGCAATTCTTTGGCTTGGAACAAGTAATTTCGGAGCCCACAATGTATTCAGTCTGGTAAATACATTTAACTGGAAACACAAGAATTTATTTCATGGAAATAATTATTGTTGCTTCTTCACAACTAAAGCAAGTCACATTTTCAAACAACATACTATTTGATTGATACACTTCTTCTAAGGCCGCACAATTAAATTTAAATTAAAGCATTTTACTAATAGTGACTTATTTTCTTTAGTAGACATAATCTCCAGTATTCTTGGCCTGAAAATCGGTAGTTGGCAATAGAAGAATGTATTTCATAGTGCAAAAGCGCTAAGATAACGTTTACCAAATTAGAATATTGCATTCTGAAATAAAATCATTCAGCATTTGCAATATATTAATAATTGTTCATCAAAATTATCTTCTGAATGCTCACAATAAATTTATATTTTGCCACAATTAAGTCTTTAAACTTTAAGCTATTGTCTGCTGTTTAACCATTCTAGGTCAATTATCAACTTAAGTAAACAAACAAACAATTAAAATGAAACAAAATTGATTGGATGTATATATTTAATAAGTATATTAAAGCAATTTACAATTTAACACAATATTATGAGTTGCATCATTCAATTGCTGTCTTTTGAAAACAAACATTTATTATATTCTGTTTACAAATAATGTTCTGGAAAAAAAGTATATTGGCTTTCTGTACTGCAAACTGCACAAATTTTCTTCAAAAATGTTTGCAATCCCTACTATATATATCTCTCATATCTGTATAGTAGGTACACCAAATTTTATATAAAGACGCCCCCTCTGACCTTTCAAATAACCGAAATGTAACAGAGCATACTGCAGTCGGGAACTGTCGACTGCAACTTTCTTATTTGTTTTTCCACCTTTATTCTTAAATACACTACACAATTTGAACAAAGAGAAGTACATTGAAGGTTTTGTCCTCCTGCCAAATGAATTTTCATTTCATCTTTGTGCGCAAACATTTATAGTAGAATTTACAGGTAAAACGTTTTTATGACACATTCACCGGCTTAACATGGAAAATGTTTAATTAATTTTCAGTTGCAGTTTCCGCATGATGAGCTTTGAGCATTTAAATACATTTTTTCAGCTGCACAAGAATTGTTCTTGTAAGTTCGATCTTTTGTGCCTGCGGATGATTCTTTTTAAGCTGTCAATTAAGTATTTAATGAATACCACATTGTATGTACGTAATGCATGTTAATTAAAATGTTATCTTTATTTAATTTATTTGAAAACATTGAGCACTGAGCTCTCACTAAGGACATTAAATTAACCTGCTTTTTGTACTCAATCAAATGATGTCACATAAATGTACTCGTAAATAAATAAAAAATAAAGCCGTCATTGGCAGGCCGCAATTTAAATTCCTTTGAGTGTTTGTTCAGATTCATTGATTGAATTAACTTTAATCATTTTGGTTGACAAATAATGATTGACAAATACTGCATTTAAACAAAGATAATGAGATCTCTAATTCCCTTCTAGACAAGTACTGGATCTAATCAACTAAGTTTGAGAAGAGAACCTAAAGTCAAACAGCAAACAGCCTGCGAACGATAACCAAATTACGCAATCTACTTAAACTCGACCTTAAGTTGTACCCATCTTCTGGGTGCTGGTCCGCCTTATGAACCGCATTCAGTTTATAGCACCCGCAGTTGAAAACTTTTTCATTCAATTCACTTAAGTTGCTTTTGCATTTTGTTGCCGCAACATTTTCAACTTACTCCGAGGTGCTTTTCTTTGCTTACCTTGTGGCCTCGATTTTTGTGCTACTTTGGCGCAAAACTTTCGTTGCAAAGTAAAACATGAAAACATTGCCAGGTCCTTGCTGAACTTGCTGTCCTGCTGGTGTTGCAAACGTTGCCGTTGCCGTTGCCGTTGCCGTTGCAGTTCCCGTTGCAGCTAATGGTGTTTATTGCATTTACTCTCCTGCTGGCACTTAAATCGGCATCAGAAGGACAGAGCGGCATTCAACTGTGATACTGTTACTCCCTGGGCAGAAGTATTGGTGGGTAGGAAGTCAACGGCAACGGTAACGGCAACACCTGCAGCCACGCAAATCTCCAGCAGCCGCAGCAGAGACGACTCCGAGTCCAAGTCAACAGCTGCCAGCATCGACTGTGTGGAAGAAAGTGCTAAGTAAATTCACAACACAAAGTGTACAAAGCGGTGGGTGATGGCTGGTGGGTTCGTGGTTGGTGGTCCAAAGGTCCTGCGTCAGAGGTCCTGCGGCTCCAACACTCAACAAATGCACAGTCAGTCCCTCACCCTCTCATAGCTGGCGACGATTACGGGCGAGATTTGGCTGCAGCAAACTTTGATTAAATCACATGACAAACTGGGCGCCAGCACGAGCAAAATGTTGAGCCAGTGACTCAAGGATCTCCGTTCTGGCAGTGCTTGGTGAATGAACAGCCTCAAGTGGTTTGCCACTGAGCCAATTGAAGGACAGAGGATGGCCGTGGTTGAGCACGAAGTGTGGGGTATAAATAAATTCATTAAGCGATTAGTTTCGCTCTGCAGGTGATGCACTGTCTCAGCTGTGTGCGTATATTTTTTCTTCTTGCATGTCCTTTATGCTACGGGGAAATATTCAGTTACTCGGATTAAGAGGATTTAATGTCAGCTTTTATGGCATTGTTTTCCCTCCAGTTGGGGATAACCACTTTAAATTATTTAAGACAATGCAGCTGTGCGCAATTTGGATGATAGCAGAATATAAGTAGAATAACTTGGCTTGAAATACCATAATTTTGAAAAAAGTATCTATTGAAAGCTATTACATTAAATATAATTTTCATAACTAAAACAAAAGTCAATTGTATACTTTATTTCAGGAACTGTTAAAGAAAGTGTGTTTAAATTTTAAGCGATACTAAAGTCCATGCTCGGGCGCTATGATAAGAAATTTTTTGAAATACCATTATGTTCGAAAAATAATCAATTATAATATATACCAATTAATATAATTTTTACAAAGTGAATAGCATACAACATTTTAAGTTGAGCACAGCTAAAGCAAGTGTTTTAAAATGTTAAGCTAAAAGTCCATGCTCGGGCGCCACTTATTAATTATAGAAGCTATTAATTATTTTCAAAATTTAAAGAGAAAGCTTTAGAATGTTGCCAAAATCAGTGAAATCAAATTAAATCAAATGTATACACCCGTAAATAATTGTTAGGCGGTTGTTGCCTAATCTTAAATAAGCTAATTAGTTTCATTTAGGCAAGCTGAGTATTCAAATAGACCAGCTTATGTGCTTACCCATTATTCGTAATCAAAGACCACATAACCAGACTCACGTCAAAGCAACTCGTGCTCTTTGATAAATACACGTAATTTATCACAATTAAACTCGGATTACTAATTACGAGTATTGATTTATGAAAGATGCGCCTGTTTCAATCCCGGATGTCTTGCTAATTTGATTTGGGGACAAAGCCATTAGAACTGTACAACCCTATTCAAAGCTACAAGATATCAACTCCAAACTGTGTCAGGCCATGCGAAGTTTGGCTTTGTTTGCTGCAAATTCATTAACAGCCGACACAGATACTGCTCCTCATCCATTCTGCCAGGACAAAACAGCACGAAAAGCAACATGAAAATTGCACTAGAAGATATGGGTTGGTGACGGGCTATATGTATGAGTAGACTCTAGTGCAAGCCAAATTCCGCCTGGTTGCACTTTTGTCTTTTCCAATTATAGACGAGCGTCAAACTTTTGTGCGCAAGACAATTTTCGCTGTCTTGATTTTTATGGGACAGAAAGTTCATCTAAAAAGTTGTTGCTTTCAAAACTTAATGTTAAGTAGTTGATATTTAATTTCATGTTGATTGCTGTGGAGGGGAAGGGCGGCGTCTATTCAGAGAAAAGCTGAGGTAACCATAGACATAATACAGAGTTCAAAATGTTGAACGTTTTATAAGGGCGTTTTATGATTTAGTAGTCCGATCTCATTGCCACTGACTGGACCGCTTCCTCTGATAGCAGGACACAGGATGAAGGACCCAGGACACAGTACACACTTTAACGGCACACAATAAAAGCAACAGCAACGCTGACCTAATGAGCTTCAAGCCGCAAACGCCAAAAAGAAATTGACACGCTGCTGCGGCATTTCATTTAATTGTGCAAACTGTGGCAGACTGTCCTGTAACCAAGAGCAGGACCAGGACCAGTGCCAGTGCCAGTGCCAGGACAACGAGTTGGCGCTCCTAATGAAGCCGGCTGTCGTCGCTGCTAATGTCGATAAGGTCATTCGGAGCGTGGCTCGTAAAGAGGCGCCATAAAAGCGAACAGCACTTGGCAATAGCGTGCATGGCAACAACAAGAGGGTCAAAGGGCAAGCGGCCTGCGCTTATCAGTGCCGTGAACCAAACGCAGGATATATATAAATATGTCCTCGCTACACCAAGTACGAAAACATATTTCATCAGCTCAGTCGCTGACTCGTGCCAAAACTAAGAGGCCCAAGGAACTTTGCTCCTTTGACGACTTCTGCTTGCCGTCGCATCATTGACTTTTGGTTGTGAGCCGAGCCTTGTGGGGTTAATGTGGTTGCTCATTAGCAAAATAATTGCCAACTAATTGGCTCCAGAGGCAGCTCAGTGTTACCAGGCAGCAGGATTAGTCCCAATATGATTGAAATCCGAACTGAAAATTAATTTCCGATGAATTAAGACAAATGAAAGACTGAAGAATATTAAAGTTTTGCGCAACATCAATTATAGCATTGAATTTCACAACCTTACAATAAAGGCAGCCTCTAATTGATATTTTCAATGCAATTTTAATTACTCTTAATAGTTACTCAAATTTAACAAGCAATATAAGTTGTTTATCAATTAACTTTCGTTTTCTCCTGTCATACACATTTTATATCCTTACAAATGTTATAATGGCCCAATGCAGACATTTCCAACCCCATTAAAATATGTATATAATGTATGTAATATGTATTCCTGATAACCGTTTGTCCCTCTGTTAATTTGTCTTTCCTTGAGAAAAAATGTACCTAAATTTCTTATTCTCCTACTTTTTACATTACTATTTCTCCTATTCAGGTACAACTCGCTTTTGTACACTTTTCTCCTTTATATTCGCCCTTTGTTACCTCTCGCCGCTCGTTAAACACCGTGGCCTTAAAAACGTAATCAAACTTTACTGATTAAAGTGAAAATGGGAAAAATTATGAATCAATTTTTCACTCAACGAGCGAAAGTGCAAAGTCATCAGCGTAATGCATAAGTAGAATGAGGGGGATTTCTGCTGCTGCAGTTGCTCTTTGCATTTATCGGCAATTTTCGAAATTTACATAAAGCTCTTTTATCTATATGCTAATTGAAGTGTCACAACTTTAAAAGAGGCTTAAGGGTTTCGTAATATGAGGCCATGTTTACTTAAAAGTTTCAGCAAAGTTCGTTGAATATACGCATAAAGGTTATTTAACTCTTAAAGAATAACTTTTATCATCGCTGTTAATTCCAGTGAGGAGAGTCTAGATTATTCTGTAATGACATCAATATAAATCACAACAATTCGCTAGAAAACAAATGGAATTTATTTGCTTTATACAAAATGGAAATAACATAGTAGGCCATTTCGATTTTCAAAAAGTACGATTTTTAGGCTTGTGTGTTAGGGGAAAACATATTTACTTCAGTAGTTTTTATAATTTCATAGGGAACGCTTCGTGTTTAGTTCGGCAGTAAAAAATATTATATTTTTTTAAACAATTTTATAAACGATGGACTTTACGACAGTAGATTCGGTGTATGAAAATCTCCTTTCAGCTCAAAATTTTTTTGCACTGCACGAGCAGCAACCTTTTGGTAAACAAAATTTCTTTGACATGGCCAATACCTCGGTGGTGGATCTCGATATGTTTCGTTTCGAGGACGGTGGAGGAGATGCGCGCGGTTCGCTGCTACTAGGTGACGACTACTGCAGTAGCTTCAACGAAGTCGAAGTCGGTGCATTAACACCACCATCATCATCAACATCACCATCACCATCACCATCACCACCACCACTATCATCATCACCAGCAGCAGTGTCACAATCAATGTCACCATCAGCCGCAACACCGACAGCATCCTTGGAGATCCCGAACGACACAGACGATAGCAATAAATCTCTGGATGGTTTTGAACTGCTAAAATTAATTGGGAAACACCATCCGAATGACTTGCTTTGGTCAGCGCAACTTCGTATGCCGCGTCCTGCACCGATCATACAGATCGGCGATGAGATCTTTATGCTCCGATTGGATACGATATATGTGCTGGGCATGCGGTCCAACGTGACCAAGAATGATATCATATTATTCTTTGGCAGGAGAGGTCAAATCAAGATGGACGAACTGAACACCAAGCCGAAGATCTTTGTATACAAGAACAAGCTGACGGGTCGGTCCAATGGCGAAGCCACCATTACCTACACAAGCCCATATGCGGCACAAACGGCGATCCATCATCTTGATGGCAACAAATTCCTAGGTCAGAAAATCAGCGTAATGCCGGCCTACCTTTCTACTCGGCCGGGCAGAAGTGTACGCTTCACCTATTCCCAGGAGCTGGACGAAGAGCAGCAGCACCGGCAGCGGCAAAAGAAATGGAAGCCTGCCATAGACAATTGGGTCTGCAGAATGTGCAGGAACAGCAACTTTGTGTGGCGCCTCAGCTGCAACCGTTGCCGTGTCCGCAAGAGCGATGCCGTGACCCTCTCGAATCCGGGATTGGGGGGTTCGTGGCGTCCTTGTAAGCATGACTGGACCTGTGCCTGTTGCTTAAATGTTAACTTCTGGTATCGTCAGAAATGCAATCGCTGCCATATCCCCAAGGCTGAGCTGCATTCGAAATCGGAATCAGATAAGTGGGAGCTGGTGGTCAACCAGACTTCCGACGATAAAATTGACCAAGCATAGACAAATCTGTTCAAATTGAAAGTGAAAAACGGTTATAGTTATTACGCTGATAGTTTTTAATTCAATTACAGTTCGCATAGAGTCTATTCATTCAAATCTTCAAATTCTACGTTCTGTTCATATTTTCAATAAACAAAAAGTGGCGACTTTAGTAATATTCCGACATAATTGCATATCTATCTTTTGAATTTTCTTCTGGGATGGGTATTATCGGCCAATGATTGCGGATTAGAAGCTTAATGTTTCGGTTTTGGCTATTACCGTTGAGCAAATTGAATTCTTTCTCAATGCCAAGTCAATTCAATCTGCAAAATAAGTAGACCAACTGATCACAACTTTACTCTAGCTATTTCATAAATCTTGCTTTAGTTATTCTATAGATTGTGAAACTAGAATGTTTAAAATATTCAAGTCTATCTTTAAATATATATAAAACAGTTTGTCCTCATTGGTGGCTGGATGATGGACTGATTGGATTGAAAAATTCCATCCTCAAGCGTGGAAAATCATGGAAAACAAATAGGTTTCAAACTCATTTTCCAAGATCTATACGAAATTTCATTTGACACATATTTCACCGATATTGGATAATCCACCCCTTTGGGCGGAAAATAATGGTATCAATGTTGTATGGGCGAAAGTCTAATTTTAGTCAGATCTGGTTCAAACTCATTTTCAAAGCTCTACACTTTAAATAATTCGACACGTGACAATTAATGAATACTCACCCTCACGGTCGGAAAATTGGTCGAAAACTTCCGCATTCGACGTTTTTATTTTCCTGCGATTAGCTCATTTTCAAGGTTCTACATAAAAACATAACAGACGTGGTGCTCAAAAATGTTGTAAAATCTACCTCCACGGGCGTGGTACGCTATTTCTGAGTATTTCTTACTGACGAAAGTAGTCAAATTTAACAGAATGCATTTCAATCGAAATATTTCGCCGCACAAGCTGGGGTTTTACCAGCTAATTTCAACATAAACTATGAAATGTGCCATTTTAGTATCAAGAGCAAGCACTTAAATTAAAAATTAAGTCTTTTGATTTATTGCTTAATATGCGAACGCCTTAGGCAAACACTATTATTGGCGTGTATGCGTACAGCTGACGGGCACTGTGTAGGAAAGCAATTTGGTATTAACAGATGGCGAATGCCACGCCAGGCCAACAAAGGATTTGAATTTAGCAACAGCCTTAGACAACAACGGCAAAAACAACGAAGCTGACAACTGGCAATGTCAAAAACATTAACCAGCACTTCGAATTGTTGTTGTTGAGGTTTTCGAATAACATTGTTGCTGTTGGTGTTGTTATTGTAGTTTGGTCCTCTGCAGCAGCAGCAGCTTTTGATGTTGCGCAGCCTGTGTGAGCTTATGTGTGACAATGTGTGGGTGTGTGTGTGTGTGTGTAGTGTGTGTGAGTGGTATACATACGCACACTGTCAAAATACATGCAATAAAATATGTACGTGTCTAAATTTTAATATGCCTGCGTGTCTGTTTAGCATTTGCCTCAATCCGCTGCGTGTTTGCCTCAGCCGCACTTTCTGCTGCTTGTGTACTATACGAGTGTGCTCAGAGCCCTGTTTATTTGACTTGCTACTTATTTATTACACAGCATAATGAAATTTCACGTAATCCTCATTACAACCAGGCCATACAAAAAGACAAAACAGCAGAAAGGCAGCTTAACTTAACATTGACATGAGGTTGACTTTGAAGATGTTGTCTTTGTAATAAATTCTCTGAAATTTCAAAAGTACTTTTATTATTCAAATTAAGAAATTTCTATCGCTCGGTAAATACGAATGACAAAATAACCTTTTCTTTCATAGCCAATTAGTATGTTCAAAATGTGGATGGATAGTTTTCGAAAACGATCAATGGGCATTGATAGTATTTCCCAAAATGGGAAACATACACGACTTCTTTCCGTATAACCGCAATTTAGATAAAGCAACCAAGTTTAGTAAAAATTTTGATATATATTATAGGCAGATCTCTCTCCCACAGCTTTATAGCTACAGTAACCAAATTTGAAAGAACTTAAATACCAAATTTCTATATCAAGTAATGTACAACACGCAAGTGTAACAAGTAAGAATGCTATAGTCGAGTATACCCGACTACGTAACTCCCTGTACCCAGGTCTAAAACATTCAATCACATCTGCGTCCACTTGCACATACATACACACATACACAAAGACGCACACACACACTGGCGGCAAAAGCGACAGCGCAAGCGAGGCAATTTAATTGGTGGCTGTGCTTCTTCTTCCCTCCTCTCGCTGCATCACTGAATCTTCTTTCGTGAATAACTTCCGTGTTTATTATTCGATCGACTTGAAATTTGGACAGTATATTAAGAGAGACTAAAGTATTGTACGTGCCAAATATTAAAGCTATATCTTGAAAATTGTTACTGTAAAACGGTTTTAATCGATTTGCGGGGGAACGAACTTGATCTGCGTATGGTATACAGGAACCTACATTTCAAATTTGGTGTCTCTAGCTCTTGTAGTTGCTGAGATTGACGCGTTCATACGGACAGACGGACAGACGGACAGACAGACGGACATGGCCAAATCGAAATCTCTTTTGATACGGATCAAGAATATATATACTTTATAGGGTCGGAGATGTCTCCTTCTGTCTGTTACATACAGATGTAATACCCCCTTTTTACCCATTTTATGGGTACAGGGAGTAAAAAGCTGGTCTTAGTTTTAAGAAAAGACCGTTGATAAAACAATATTGGGCTACCAAATAAAAACAAAATGTGCATTGACACCTACCTGTTACCACATTTCTCTTTTGGCCTTTCATTCACGTATTATCGAATTTGGCAAGACCAGACGGTAAACTGAGACGTCTAACATCGCCCACACGTTTAATACAAATAAATCAGACAAAGCCCCCAAATTGTATCCCATTGTAGCGTATTTTGACTAGCCTTATGCTATTTTATTGGAAGTCGGTTGGTATTTTATTCCGCTTCTGTTCACACTCAAGTACTTGAAGCTGCTTTGCCCTGTGTATCAAAATCTGAGTCGGAATCGGAATCGGAATCGTTGCCAAGAATCGAGGAGTGTGAGTATATACATAAGTAAGTGTGTTTGTACATACATGTGTGGGTGGGGTTGTTAACGTCGGTTCAATTGATTGCCACGTTGATTTCCCATCGATTTTGACTTTCACTCCATACGTTTTTGTGCTAACAGTCAGTAACATTGCTCGATGCTTTCTTTAGAAAGCAAAAGAGTTGCGGTCCTGGGATGTGCTGACAGGGCATTTATCGTAGCAGCATTCTGGATGAATGTGAAGTTATTTAAATGCACACATTTCAATACACATTACACATGCTTATTACAGCTGCAAAAGTAGCAATAGTACTGCTTTGATAGTAAGCAAAATAAATTTCTACTTTAAAAAAACTTAAAGAAAACATTAAATCGGTTGCAAAGATAAGAAGGAAAAACAGCTATCTTTGGAGTGTCCAAGCTGACATAAATTTAATTTTCGATAGATTGTTCCCATGGCAACTTTTTGTTATAGTGATGAGATTTTAATAAAATTGTACCAAACTTTCGCACAAAGCTCATCTTCATCCAGCATTTAGTGCCGATTTATTTGATTGGTTTTGTTACTTAAATAAACTATTATTAAAAAAAGCGATTGAATAAAACGTTCAATAGTTATCGTTAACATGATAACAGTTAAACGTTTTATTTTGTTTAAACAACCTCTTCAGTTTCTGGTAAAATCTACTACCAGATGGACAAACTTATCTGGCTGCTCTATATGCACTCTGTGCTCCGCATTCAAATACTCCACACGCAGTTTGGGAAAGTAATGCTTCATCAACTCTACATTCGCAGGTGTCACAAATTTCTCCTTGTTGGCCGCAATGAGCAACGTTTCACCTTGATAGGGTTGAAGACCTTCCAGAGTCTGGTCGTAGTGTGTCATTGATTCCTGCCAGCCATCTAAGACGGCCTGCGGATTCACTTTCCAGCCGAACTCCCCATCTCTATCCCTTCTTAGATTAAGCAGGGCCAACATCAGATCAAAATCGCGTTTAATTAGCTTAGCAAAAGTTGGCTCTAAAAGTCTGCGACCCTCGGACAAGCTTAACTCTCTCGGTATAGAAGGGGTCACGCTCAACATAAGCTCAAACAACGCCCTTGCGTTAAGCACCTCTTGAGGCAGTGGTCCTGGCGTAACGTCCACGAAGATGGCCCGCTCCACAAGCTTGGGCTGGGTCAGTGCCAGAGTCATAAGTGCTCGTCCACCCATGCTGTGTCCCAGCGCAACTATGCGATTCAGCTGATGTTCCTCTATGAAGGCCGCCACATCAGCGGCCATGTACGCAGGCGTGTGGTGCGGAGCATGCGGACTCTGGCCATGATTACGTGCATCCACAGCGATCACACGGCGTGTTCCGCGCTTAGCCAAATGTCGCGCCGTCCTACGCCAAGTGGTTCGTGACACATTTAGGCCATGCATGAGCAGAATCGGCGGTGAGTTGAGCTGACTGTGCGGCATCTGATAGATGGCGTAGTCCATTCTTACTGTCTGCAGCGGCTCATTGCTGTACCTGGTCATTGGCTCCGATCTTTTTGTTAGGGCTACAATTTTGCTTAATTGTGCAGGTCTCATAATTACGGAAAAAATTTTGATTTATGGACTGACAGAATACGAAAAATAAATATGAAAATACATACATATGTAATTTCGGCTTAATAGGCACTACAAAGAATCACTATGATTTCGTTTTAGTTGCACTTATTTAGTAAATATTCTTGTGTCTAAAACAGGTAAATACCAGACTGAATAATAACGGCTACTCGCACACAGATATAGAAATTGAGAGCAACGGAATTTAAATACTTCTTGTTATTATAAAGAATAATAACAATGGTTATTATATAATCTTAAAAAAAAGTTATGAAATACATGTTCAGGACAACTTGTTTGAGCTGCCAAAAAGGTAGTTAAATAAATATGCAACATTTTTAAAAAATTACACAATAGAGTCATTTCTATTGTTCCTTTATAGCTATTGTAGATAGGACGCTTCGGATCACAATTATTATATTGTATTTTTTCGTTGCTAACGTCTTTTACCTAAAATATAAATATAAGCAATAGGTAAAAATAATAACAATCCTCTTAAGCTTAATTCATGTATATGGCAACCATAACTCGAATACAGCTTTCTTACGCACACGAATTAAAAATACGTCATAAATAAAATGCATTTCTGTGGAAAATTAGAAAGTAGCAATCGGCTATGCAACAAAACACACAGAAAGCTTTCATATTCTTACATTTTCTTGATAAATGTATGCAGTGTTTATGTATATGTATAAGTATGAAAGCTCACACGGTTCACAAAGGATATAAATCCTGCACAGTGCTCCGACACAGACACAAACAAATCGCCTTAGAAATTTGATATCTTGTTATTTCTAGAAAATTTACGTTTTTCAAGGAAGGTGTCATGTTATTTAAAGACATAAGCTATACATTTATCCAATCGAATCTTTATATGCATTTCATTGACCATGACTAGCATTGTTCGACAAAAATAATGCATCTAAATGGATTTTTGAAGTTGAGTTCCTTTAAGAAGCCTGTCGCGGAGTTCAGTTATTGAAGCAGCTGTGGAAACCAAGCAGATGGACAGGGGGCGACGGGAAAGGCAGACAATTGTGATTTTGACAATATCTACAGCCCTTCATATTCAATTTCAAGTTATTGACACAATGAAGTGCTCTTGAGTTGTACTTACTTTGTCAAACTGAAAAAGAAATACAAGTTTGTTCAGCTACCGAATTGCGTAAATATTATATTAAAATGTGTTGAGCTAAACCAATACACCGCAAACTAAATTTAAAGATATCGAATATTGAAATGTAATTTTAAATGTGTTAATTTCTGGATTTCTATTTCATTGATTACCAAATATTTAAATCACTTCAAAGTGAAATAAAAGTTCCGACAATTTTGCTGGCAGCTTAACTGTTCGCATGTAAATACTACTTATGTCTTAAATAATAAACAGTATTTTACTTATTTAATGTAAATCCTATTCCTTATACTTGCTCTAATATAAGAGTAACTAGTCAAATGGTAACGTTATATTCTCTTATATGTATTAGAAGCTTCTAAAGAGCGGAACGCCGGCAGTTCTATCCGCGCCTGCGTACTTCCATTGGGTGAATTTCATATAGTTTAAGAGATGGAGAGAATGATTCATGACAGATTTCTATAAACAAAACAAGGCATGCAACAGTTAGCAAGGCCAAAGACTTAGGGGTACTCAGAATGTTAGAGAAATTAAAGTAAATAGGATACCATTTCATATAAGAACTGAGGGGAAATATATATAAATTAGGTTAGTCTTAGGTGATTTGACCAGAAAACGTTAAATTTTCCGCCCAACTCCTTGTGATACCACATTACTTATTTTAAGCCTAAAATTTGAGGATATTGTTAATACACGCATATTTAGGATAGAGTTTTAAAATGAACGTGGACAATTGCAGCTATATTGATCCGATTTTAATAATATTTAGTCACGGCCTAAAGAGCATATCGAAACTAAGGATTGTTAGGGAGTTTAGACAGCTTAATGAAACTTGGATTTTGTTATGAATTATCCCTGCCAAGTTTATCCTCTCTAATAAGTATAGATGATTGAAGTTATAATTAGAAGTTAGTTTGGGTTTTTTATTTATATGTATTAAGTTTTTAAAATACAGTCAATCATAAAAAATGTGGCATTCTACTTAAAGGCTTGAAAAGCTTTCATGGATAATACTTTGAGAATGTTTGAGCAGCTTTTTAGTTGTATTGACAGCGCCACCTATAGTTCGAAAATAAATTAAGTGAATACACCAACCAACAGCAGGATAGTCTGTATAGCTTGGTGGTTGAACATACTAAGAACCCAGGGATACAAATGAACATGTTCTTTAAAAAGTTGTAGTTCCTTGGCTATATCAATTAACTGGAAAAAATGCAGCGTATCATAAATGCAAACAATGCTCAGCTTCCATATTATTGTTATATTATATTTTTCTACAGACAATGACATTTAGCCATATGCATTATAGAAAATAAAACTTGTTAATAGTTTTCAGAATTGTCTCTAATGAAATGCCTTTACGTTTGCATACGCAATGAGCAAGCTAGGATATTAACGAATTCTCATTACTCTCAACCCTCAATCCACACTGAGCGGCTGAACCAATCAGAACGCTTCGAGCTGTTGCCAATCCAAAATGGCCGCCTTGTCTGTGGCAGATGCTGCACGCAAGGGGGTAGCAAAAATCCAATAAGCCAAACCAACCGAGCTCATTTCAAGGCAGTCAGCATAATCAGAATTTATTCCAATTTGGGCTTCCAAGCAGAACAGACCCAAGGTCTGCAGTCATATCAGAATAGGTCAATATACACCACTGACAGCAATGCAGCATCCGAGCGAGCAACCCACCTACATGCCAGAGGTGCCGTTTCAGCCACTTTGGGGCCAAGAGGCACCACCGCCGCCGCCCATTGTGCCCTACCAGGAACTCATCGCTGGCTTTCCCTGTACCGATCTGTGTAAGTTTGCCAGCCCGCCGGCACTCCCGCAAATATTCTTACCAGTTTTTTCTGCTTACAGCGCTCTGGCAACGATCTCAAGTTGCACCGCTGGTTAATCAACGCCCCACCACCAATGGGCGCTCCAACGGCTCCTCATCCAGCTCCTCGAAGAAAACACGCCGCCGTGTTGCCTCAATGGCCCAAAGACGAGCGGCCAACATTCGCGAACGCCGTCGCATGTTTAACCTGAACGAGGCCTTTGATAAATTGCGCCGCAAGGTGCCTACGTTCGCCTACGAGAAGCGGCTCTCCCGCATTGAGACCCTGCGCTTGGCCATCACATACATTGGCTTTATGGCGGAGCTGTTAAGCGGCACGCCCTCAAACTCACATAAATCCCGATCGGACATCTACGGGGGCATGAACGGGCATCATCATCCATCAGCTGTCGCAGGACCTCCAATGCACCCACATCATCTGCACCCGTCAGCCTATCAGCGGGACTTTGCCTCCCCCTACAATCACAGTTTGACTTAGATGTCTTCTGGCATGGATGACTTCAACATTGTTTTGTGTTTTGTTGCCTGGTCATCTGTAAAAGATAAAAATTAAAAATATTTACTAAATGTGATAGATGTGTAACTTAGTAGGAGTAGTGTTTGAGTACGTAATGGATATGTAAAATACGAGGAATGCCTACCGAAGTTATTGCATTGACTCAAGAGTGTTCCTAGTAAATATTTCAAAATGAGTTCAATTCATAATACCATAATAAATTGGATACATAAAAGTATCCTAAGTATGCAGGCATTCTAATATAATTGCTCATTTGAAAGCTATACCACATGATAATCTGAAATTCAATTAAGTCTTGGAAACCAGTATCTTTAAAAATATCCAAGTTTTCCACACAATTAAATTGTTGACAGATCGGCAGTTATAAAATATAGTGGCCTGATTTTGGTAAAAGTTTTAACCGACTATATTGACAGCATAATAAAACTTTCATCTTATAAGTTTGTATGTTGTTAAGATATCATTAAAACAATGCTTTTCACACTTAAGCTTAAACTTACCAGATAGTTATTATGTGAGATCAAAGTTTAGTTGTCTGCCTTTGATCAAGTTTCGAACTTAATAAAAGATAGATATCTTGAAAAACCTGAAAATCTATCGTACAAACACTCAGTTATCTACAGTTTGTTCCTACGTCAGCTACAAGGTGATATAGTGAACCGATTTTGATCAAATGTGATCAAAGTATATAGCTATCATACAGCAACTCAATTCTCAACCGTTCGGCTTGATGGCAGCAATATGATATGGTACAATTCCGAGACGTAATGTCTATGTACTTTTTGAGGTTGAAAAGTCATTTCGTGACAAAACTATAAAGCTCTATGCAAGTGTATAAATATGTGCACACCGTTATTTGCAATATTATCTCAGACCTCTCCAATTCAAACTAACATAAACATTACTATCGGGAATCAGTACATTTGTTGATACGACTTCAAACAAAACCCCTTATCACCTAGTTTCTGTACTGTAATCGAAGGCGTCATATAAATAACTACTCAATCTTTTAGGTTTTCTGGGCTATCGGTAACCGGTACACTTTTGCCGGTATTCATTTAATAGTCGACCGACAAGCAAAGAAAATGTTCAAGCCTGCGTTGTTTTCCCAAATTTCGACCGATCCTATTGGACCACCTGCCTGGCTGAACCAGCAGGATCTTCTACAGCTAATTAGGCAGGACATGTCCAAATTTCTTCAAATTGAGAGCATTTTCACCAGATCGGAGCAGTTTACACAGAGCACGCTCCGTGTGCAAGTGAAAGCAAAGCTGGCGGGTGAGCACTTAGAAACATTAGACAATACCGATAACGATAATGATAAGCCTATCAAATAGAAAACACTTTCCGCACGGTAAACTACTTGGTAAAGTCACAGGAGCTGAGCAATGTTGGAACTCTGAAATTTCCACGTGCAGACAACTTTCAGCTGGAGCTGCATATGTACAATATAGTGCTGCCAGCGCTTGTGGAGCTCTACAAGGATGTGGATAAGGGCATAATGTTCAGTCCGAGCAGTCTCAAGCCCCAAGTGGCCCAATCAGCAAAGGAATCCAGCTGCCTGTATCTCGATTATCTACAAGCCAAGGGCTATCGGATGGCCAATCAACCTCACGGTCTAGACCAAATAGCTATGGAGGCAGTGTTATCCAAACTGGCAGCTTATCATGCGGCAACAGCGCGATATCTTCAACTAAACCCAAGTCATTTAAAGGAGCTAGCCAGATTAGCTTCAAATAGAGCTACATCACAGGACATTGAAACACTCAAGAGCAAGCTTCAGCTTAAATTTCACGAGAGTTTGCGTGCAAACAATTTGCAGACTTATGAGGATAAGGTGGTAAGTACTACATTACAAAGAATTTGGTAGCGAATGTAATCACTATTGTTGTTGCCTGTAGAAATCTTTTCAAAAGAACATTTCTGGCTATATTGAAACGCCGGATCTGACGAAATCGTTTAATGTAATTTTAATTGGCGCATGTTGGCCCAATAATTTACTGTGCCATTTCGATGCCTTTAAACATGTTAAGGACGTGGTTTTCATTGATTTTGGTAGTGCATCATATGGCCCAGCTATCTACGATATATTCCAACTGCTTTTGACAGCACCTGTGGAGAAAGTTGATCAATTTGATGCATATTTAAAGTATTACCATGATCAACTAACCGCAAACCTGAGATTGCTAACGTTTAGTGGAAAGTTTCCCACATTGACGGACTTTCAGCTGGATTTACTTAATTATGGACATTGGGGTAAGCTTCGGAAAAAGCCGCTGTTTTGAATTATTAATTATGTTCTTCAAACTTATATAGGCTTTGAGGTGGCCACGGAAATTCTACCAATTGTATTAGCCGATTTCGAAAGTGATGACATCGATGATATATTCAAGACAACAAAGTACTCGAAACATATTAATAAACTTCTGCCTTGGCTAGAGAATCGTGGATACTTTGAAGCTGAATGATTATCCTTACCAAAGAGAATTGGTTCATTAAAATTGATTGATTCAATGTCGATTGTCTGTTTTTACGAGTACAAATTACTTTAAAGTCAAAATACCACCAAAAACCACCTGATAATCCTGCAAAATAGTGGCGGGTCTCAACCACACTTGTTACTTTATGTTACAACATCATTATAGCATGATTTGCGTGGAAGTCCTGCAGCTGCTGGAACACATGCGGATGCAGCATTGAAGTCACATTAGATAGAGAGCAGAAGCACCCAAAACCAAAAAACCCAAAAACTATTATACAACATTTGACAACACAAACAAAGCGTAAAATTATTATTAATAAATTAAAGTGCAAGGACAGCAATACAATGACAATTGGTAAAACATCCCTCGAATACCAAAACAAGTGTAACACTTAAAGGGCGCGATTGCAAAGGTTTATTCTTTTCGTCCTGCCTAAATACCGAGGAATTTTTGCGTTCAACGCCCATTTTCAACAGATTAGCGTCCCCTTTGACACACAGCTCAAAATTGAGCAAATTAATTTTGAGCGTATAAATACAGAGGGGGGAAAAACCACGTCCTTGCTGGACCTACCTGAGGGTTGCTTTCAGGATCGAGGCATCAAACTGTAACGTTTTGCGACCCCTTTCCATGTATTTACTGCTCTTGTTTTGGTAGCTCGGTGTGCAATATGTTTTGATGAATTTGTGACACTTCATGCCGCATTAGGTTGGTCATTGTACACTTACTACCACTCCTATGAGGGGTGGATTACCGCTTGACTTTTGCTTATGAAGTGCGCCCACGTGTCTGTGATTAGCGACTTATGTCAGAGTCGAATCTATCTGTATTCAAGTTATTAAACAATACTACAAACTTGGTCACCTGCTGTGTGAGAAAGTTTTGCAAAGGCTTGAAACTTAAAATATCTAATTACTTAAGTTTGTCATGCCACGTGTCGGTCATTAAATGCTTCCCATAGTAAATCAGCGTACAAAATTAACAAGTCTATGAACAATTTCTAACTGAGATTTGCGTAATCCTAAATCACCGACCTCATAGACTTTCGCATCCCTCAACTGACTTCAATCTATTGTGCGCATGTCAAATCGCTATGACAAATTAATTGAATTTTGTTACAATTTTCAGCAAGTTTTTGCGAAAAATTATCGACACTTTCTGAGCCCATTAGAGTGAAATCTAATATATATTGGCCGGCATGATAGATGGTTAGCGCAAAACTAAACAGATGTTTCGTTATTATACAATGGGCTAATATCTTTTGATATATTTCCTGATTTGATTAAGGGTTAATGATAAAGAAAAAAATTATACCCTGCTTATTAACAATGGATAGAATTAGTGAGAATATTGCTTTAAGGGAACTCAGCTATATTCCAATATTAGTCCTTCCAGAAAAAATTATATTCTGCTCTGCAGATCGACAAAATCCTTGCAAGAAAACAAAAATCAAGCGAAAATGTAGTATTGCCTCCGGTTTGTATATAGATTACAAAGTTATTTTTACGTGAAACCAACGAACAAAAACATTGAGCTTTTTATTACTTCATGTGAAATACCCTAGGAAAATATTAATTTAACTAGATGTTGAAACTGAAATCTGCTGTATTTTTATAGCGGTATGTCCTATAATGTAAACTATCGATGGTGGTACTGTCGTCAGTTCGACAAACTTCAAAAAAAGGAAAGTTTTACAGAAATTTATAAATCAATATTTCCTGATGTGTAAAAAAACAAGTTTTATGTTTATAAGATAGACAAAATATCGGCGATAATTCTATCTTTTTAAGGTTTCAAAACTTTCGATAGCTTGCCATCTCTATTTTTAGGTTTTCAATATGTACAGAGTACCGCAAAGCCAAACACTCTTTACAAATATGCTCATTTGACAATGTGGCGTAATCTAAACGAAGCTTTCAGCGTGAAAGCTCTTTTGTTTATAAACATGCTTGAATGTGAATGAAATACTCGTGAATATATAGATTAAGAGCACCAGCAGCTCTCAGTATACCACAAACTCCTAACTAGCAAACATAATGGTCAGTGAAAGCAAAGATGTTCCGGTGCCCAACTGGTTGGACGAGCATATGTTTGTGGAGTTCTTGAAGCGCGATTTCAAAAACTACAAAACCATCATTCAGTTTGAGGCGGAGACAACTGGCGGCAAAGGTGAAAACTTTACTACGTTGGTGCTGCGCGTAAAGATTGTTGTGGAACTTAATGGTAATAGTATATTCTAAAGTCAATTAAATTGAATACTCTAAAAACTCACAGATTCATACTTTAAGATGGCAGTCAAGCAGCAACCTCGTATATTGTCAAGTTATTGCCCACAACAGTTAGCACGCGTGATATGATTTCAAGCTGGAAGGTTTTTGATAAGGAGAAGCTTTCCTATAGCGACTATGTGCCTGAATTTGAGCAAATGTATAGCAAGGCCAATCAGAAGGTAACTTTCGGAGCCAAATACTATGAGCCAACAAGCGCAGTTACCGAGGAGCTGATTATTTTGGAAGATCTGGGCAATCGGGGCTTCAAGAATGCCAATCGACAGAAAGGTTTGGATATGGCGCATACAAAGGCTGTGCTGGACAAGTTAGCCAAGTTTCATGCCGCATCGGCAGTACGATACGAGCTCAAAGGCGCCTATCCGGAGCTCTATGATCGAAATTTGTGCAGTGATGTTGACAAGTTCCAAGAGTTTCGGGACACACAAGCCAAATCACTCATCAGGGCCCTGCCTCACTATGAGGCCGCACATTTGGAGGGCGCACTGGTAAGAAATCAGCATATCCAAAACAACAGGAAATATCCATTCAACCTTATTGTATCTACTCTAGATGAAGTACACCTCTATCGCACCGGATATGTTTCAGGCCTATGCACCCAAATTTGAGAACGAGTTTCGATGTCTCAACCATGGCGACTTTTACTGCAATAATATTATGTTCCAATATGATGAGAGTGGAGAAATTAGCGAGACCTACTTTATTGATCTGCAAATGAGTCGATACTGCTCGCCAGCTCAAGATTTGATCTATATTCTGCTTTCCTCGGTTTCGTTTGATCTAAAGCTATCGAAATTCGACTACTTCATACATTACTATCACAACAAGCTAATTGAAAATCTGAAACTATTGCAATATCCCAAGCCGATGCCTACGTTGAGAAGCCTGCACAAAGCGATCTTTAATCATGGTGATTGGGGTAGGTTTTTCAAATCTGTTAATTCCCAAAATATTTTAGCTAATGGCAAACTGTATACTATTTTAGTTTATCCTGTAATTTCTCTTCTACTGCCACTTGTGCTAATCGATCCCAGCGAGAAGGCCAATATGGATACCATGATGGATCAAGAAAGTGAAGGCGATCAATTTAGAAATACCATGTTCGGAAATCCCCGTGTTGTACAGCACTTTAAAAAACTTCTTCCCTGGGCTTATAATCGCGGATTATTTGAGTATACGAAGAAAAGCGACTAGAATTGATTTTAAATTTTCATAACATAATGATTTATCGAACCCACCTGTTATTATACAAGTACGGAAATAAAATAAAATTAGTTCAACGCATTTTAAGAAACTTCTTAAAGCCTATAAGCGCAATTTTTAAATTGAGCTTAAAATGGTTCAGCGCAGCGGGACTTATTATATACTAGAAATGGTCATTGTGATTCAACAAAGGGAGTCCCAAACAAATAATATGTACTTCGACGAGCTTTGCTGAGAGCGGTCTACCGACTTATCTTATTTTTAGTCTCTCCCGACTTCGACATGAGAGTTCTGCTCGTGTGTGCGATCAGCTGATTGCATTCTCAGCCCCTACGAATTATGGTACTCTCAAGTAAACAGTTTTTGTATACCACTTCCATATTTGGCCATTCTGCTGAATTCAAGTTTGAGCATTGCTGAATTATATTTTTCAGATAAGGTTTTTAGCATTCCTGATAAAATGCTACTTGTCCGACAGTGGATTCACAACAAGCTACATTTTATATAAATACCGAAAAGCGCAATTTCGGTAATATAATAAAAAACTTATTTCAAGCACAGACAAACGCTTCTTCCAGTTCCTCAACTGCAATGAATCAACAGACATCGACCTTAACAATAAGCCAGGAATGTGTTCCCAAAGAGAACTCTGACAATAACTTGGGACCAAAATGGATTGATCAGTCGCACTTTGTTGAAATACTCAGGGAAAACGTGACACAGTTCTCAAAAATTATAAACTTCCGTGTAAGGCCCGCCCTGGGCGCCGGTGAGAACTATGCGTCCGTTATTTTGAGAATAAGCATCGACGTGGAATTAATTGGTGTGTACAAACGACTTTTAAGTTTTGTGTTTGAGTGTAAGATCTTTCTTAACTAAATCTGTAACTAGATAAAACCGTGGCACACATTTCATATATGATGAAAGTTCCACATGATAGTGACAATATGCAACAGGTGATTAGGTCTGCAGTCTTCTTTAACATTGAAAATGAAGCATATATGAACATACTACCGAAATTCGAGGAGCTCTACAAGGCAAAAGGCTTAGATGTAAAACTTGCCCCACGTGCCTACAAATTCAAGGAAGGCTTGCAAATGGAGCCCAAACTAGCCAATACTGTGCTCATGTATGATCTGGGCCAGGATGGTTATAAGAACGTCAATCGCTTGGAATGCCTTAACTTTGAACAGACCAAGTTAGCATTGCGAAAGCTGGCACAATATCATGCCGCCGGAGCCCAATGTTTTAAGGTTCATGGACCCTATTCAGATACAATGATGCAAGGCGTGTTCGGGTCGGACAACGATAAAATAATGACTATATATGAAGGAATAGTTGGTCCATTTCAAAAAATGTTTTTGAGTAATCTTAAGAACTATAAAAACGGGGAAAAATACCATTCAAAGCTTGTAAGTATATTGTACTCCTTCTACTTTGTATGTATGTTAATTAAACATGAGTATTTATTTTTAGTTGAAATTTTTCCCTGAAATGAACAAGCAATTTCCTACTCTGAGTAAATACGATCACACTGAGTTTAACGTGCTCATACATGGTGATTGTTGGATCAACAATCTGCTTTTCAAGATTGGTCCTAAACAAGAGTTAAGCGATATGGTCTTTGTTGACTTTCAGTTCCCCAAATTCGGTCATCCATCTAAAGATATATATAATTTAATCCTAACATCTGCGCACCTTGATAACAAGCTGAAAGATTTTGACTATTTCATTTATTATTATCACAGTCAGCTAACTGAGCATCTGAGGTTATTGGGCTACAAGGACCATATGCCCACCCTGAGGGACCTGCATATACAGTTGTACAAATATGGTATCTGGGCGATTACAGCCTCGATTATGGCCCTGCCTGTAGTACTTTTGGATCCCAATAAATCAGCAACCTTAGACAATTTACTGGGCGATAGTAAAGCGGGCGATCAGTTTAAGAACCTAATGTACACTAATAAGCGCTATATAGCGTATATTGAACAAATACTGCCTTGGCTGGATAACCGCGGTCTCTTGGAAGCGTAAAAGTACTTTACCACAAGCTCAAAAATAAATAAAATGGAATACGAAAAAACTGACACCTGTTTTTTCTTTTTATCTGAAAATACAATTCCTTTTAAACGAGGAGTGTTCTTATTATTGCTCTATTCCTATGTTGCTGATTTATACCTAACATATTTACATGTTCTATTATGGTAGACTGATTAACAACAATTTTAATTATTGAGGTCTGACTTAAATCGGAGAAGTACAGACTAACATCTCTGTAATGACTTTTCTTGTAATGATTTTTTTGATATATCGAATTTTTTATGCAGTCTCTACATTTCAAAGCAAACTTGATTTTTTATTTTTAAATAATTTTTAATTTAAATTATTACATCACTAATGAAACAATTTTCAGAAGCTCGAACAATTATCGAAGATGTTATTAATCTTTATAGTATAGTAAAACTGATTTCACAACTTGTGTGCCACAATAAAATGTCTCTATCTGGAGCTTTGAAATGATCTATACATTTCATATTTCACAAGCTTCACATGATGTGCTGCTTTCGCAATGCCCACGTAAATGATAACTGCTAGAATTCTGTTCCGATAAACATAAAGTACTTGTGCCATTGGAAAGCTTTATTGATAAGTGTTAAAATACAAACATAGCACGTTTTTACGAACTATTTAATCAACATATCCCGTTTTTATGAATAATTTCATAAGATGATGAAAGCTTCATGTAGTAGCCTATACCAAACATTATATTCTTATACAGTTCTGAGGATTAACAAAACATGTGCTAAGTATAAACACTTTCCCAGCTTAAGCAATTACAATATTTCTATTTGGTATCCCATGTACTTTATTCGTGTGGAATCTAAGAACTTATTTGTTGCCGAAGCAAAAGCTTAACCGTATTGATAATACATAGGTGAAGCTTTTTTAACTTATGTGACCTATGACAACATTATTGCTATAAATATCAACGTAAATTCCTAAACCATCACACAGTTGAACGTGATTACACAGCCATACAGTTGATCAAATCGATGCGTGGTTCGCAGAATTGGAATCAAATCATGGATCAAAATAGTTACAAGCCCAAAGTAAGCTACGACGTGCATGCTAAAGGGTTTCAGTATAACCCTTCTAGTACAGTGACCACCAAGGCTACTACGGATCATACATTCGCTGCGCCACACACCTCTGAAATAATCTACAACAAGCTTGAACCACATTTGGCTAACATATCGCATATTGAGGAAATACTCAGTGTTTATAAATAAACATGAAACTTATAACATGAATAATTGTTAATAAACTTAAGAATAGAATGTAATAATAATTTTAGTAAAAAATTGTTTACTGCACATTCTTGAGGAGCACGACACAATATTTTTATATTTATATTTTTTATTTTTATTTTCACAACCTAAGAATTTTTTTAAATCTTAAAACTATTTATTTCAAATATGTGTTCGTAAGTAGTAGGCTACAGAATGGGGAAATAAATTATTAAAATTCAATCAAATACCATAAATTTCAGTAATAGGTGAAATGAAGAAAACACAAAGCCAGGCAAACATGGCACACTTGGAATGTAAGCATTCTCTTTAATCCAACAAATATGGCAGCGGGTTTAAGAAGCTGGGTGCATAGCATGCCGTACCCTTGAAGATCATATGGGTGTAAGTATGGAAATAGCAGAATTTCAGAAAAAAGGACTACATAAAATATAAACAAGTAAGAATGCTATAGTTGAGTATACCCGACTACAAAACTTCCTGTACCCAGGTCAAATATTTCCGATCGCGTCTTCGTACACTTACACACACACAAAGACGCACACACACAAGCGACAGCACAAGCGAGGCATTTTAAGTGGTAGCTGTGCTGCTTCTTCCCCGCGCTGCAGTACTGAATCTTGTTTGTTGAATAACTTCCGTGTTTATTATCCGATCGACTTGAAATTTGGACAGTAGATGTTATTGAAATTTAGACAGTAGTGTTTAAAGTATTGTACGTGCCAAATCTAAAATCTATATTTTGAAAATTATTATTGTAAAACGGTTTTTACCGAATATCGGGGGAATGGGGGGAATATCTCAAATCTAAAATAAACTTGACCTGCTCCCGCTATACACGAACCTACATTCTTGGTGTCTCTAGCTCTTAAAGTTGCTGAGATCCTTGCGTTCATACATACGGACGGACAGACTGACAGACGGTCATGGCCAAATCAAAATCTCTTTTGATGCTGATCAAGAATATATGTATACACTTTATAGGGTCGGAGGTGTCTCCTTTTGCCTGTTACATATATTTGCACAGAATTAGTACCCCCTTCTTACCCATTTTATGGGTACATGGAGTAAAAAGCCATCCGAAATATTTAGTATAGCATATTTTGAGGACACTTTGTAATATGTTATTAACTCCAATACCGTAAGGCATTCGCAATGATTGCATACTTTAATGAGGCTTCAAGCCAAATGCCTCTATTGATATTTGCATTTTGTTACATTGCTTTGATCTTGATTTTCGATATTATACGGTTTCATTATAATATTTATATGTAAGTACATAAGCAATTTTTTATCAAATATTTTCATGACAAATGTCACGATTACGTTCCTATTTCTGTCTTCTCAGCGATAATTTGTCAACGATGAAACCTCGATATCATCAATAAACTGATAAAAAGTAATACCTTGGATTGTAGTATGAACTCTGCAATGCATTTGGTGTATATATTGTAGTAGCACCGTTAATTTAAAATTGAAAATTCGTTTTTTATTATACAGCAGCACAGTTGCATGAATCGATATCTGCCATGGGTCAACTTAGCTCGAAATCAAGAAACAAATACAAAGTGCAACAAGATGCGGGGTCTCAGAATAACAGAGCTCTCGTGACTGTTAAGGATAATAAGGATGTTAAGCTAGCTGCGACCACCGACAGCGAGTTGGTGCCACAATGGATTCGTAAGTCGCACTTTTTAGAAATTCTCAGTGAGAATGTACCACAGTTCTCAAAAATTGAGAAATTTCGCGTTATGCCCGCTTTGAGCGCTGGAGAAAACTATTCCTCGCTAATGTTGAGGGTCAGCATCGATGTGAAATTAACTGGTAAGTGCAAACTTATCCGGGCTGCCTCACAAATATTTTATTTTACCTATACCCAAATAGACAAAACCATAAGACCCATGTCATTTATGATGAAAGTTCCGCACGAATCAGCGAAAATGCAACAAATGTTAAAGACTGTAAATTTCTTCACCGTTGAGAATGCGACCTATACGGAACTTATATCAAAATTCGAGAATCTTTACAAGACCAAAGGGTTGGATATAATATTTGCTCCACGAACCTACAAATTCAAGGAAAGCCTCAAAAACGAGCCCAAACTCGTCAATACTGTGCTGATGCATGATCTAGGTCAAGATGGTTATAGAAATGTAAATCGCTTGGAGTGCCTTAACTTTGAAGAGACAAAGCTTGTTCTTCTAAAGCTGGCGCAATACCATGCAGCTGGGGCACAATGTAGAGTTATTAATGGGCCCTATTCAGATGTATTCACGCAGCCGATGTTTGGCTCGAACAAGGAAAGAGCGCTGTCTATACTAGAAGGCATTATGGGTCCATTTAAGAAAATGTTTTTGGAAAATCTATTGGAATATAAAGATGGTGACAAATACTACGATAAATTTGTAAGAATGGTGAATGGTGTATGGTAAAATGGTGACTTTATTTCGACTAAAATGGTTTTCTTAAGGTGGTACTCTTTTCCAAAATGAGCAAACAATTCCTGCGTCTAAGTACATACGATCCCAGAGAGTTCAATGTGATCAATCATGGTGATTGCTGGATCAACAATCTACTCTTCAAGTTTGACCCCAAAGGAGAGTTAATTGATTTGATCTTTGTTGACTTTCAATTGCCTAAATATGGCCATCCATCGGCAGATCTGCTCAACTTTATTATGACATCTGTTCATATAGATCACAAGCTAAAAGACTTCGACTACTTCATCAAATATTACCACGATCAGCTGATTGAACATTTGCAGTTACTGGGCTATGAGGATCGTTTGCCTACATTGAGGGAACTTCACATGCAGTTGTATAAATATGGTATCTGGGCGATTACAGCATCTGTCATGGTACTTCCTATAGTGCTATTAGATCCCAATGAGGAAGCCCTCGAGAATACTCAATTCAAAAACCTACTTTATACCAGTTCGCGCTATAAAGCTAACATAGAGCAAATACTACCCTGGCTGGACAATCGTGGCCTGTTGGAAGCATAGCAAAAAATACACTTGATTCGAGAATTTGACTAAGAAATTTGTTTCTATAATGCTGGGAGAAAAGTTGTAATCTGCAAATCCCTTTAGAGGTTCAACTTATTCCAGGACTTAAATACCGGTTACATTTTAATGATGTTTTGAAACTACATATGAGTTTTGTGAACTGAATAAATTCTAAATGATTCCAAAACCTAGTCTAAGGTCGTTCCAGATCTAGTTTAGATCTTTGGTATCTTGTGTATTTATTGTATATTATCTATTCACACAAACAATTACTTTATGTATGTCAACGAATGAGTGTTAGTGTTCCTTAGAAATGGGTACAGGATACCTTCGAGTCGACCAACTTTGGGTAGAGAATTCGTTCTTGTTTTCTTTTCGATAGCATAGTTGTGCTGGTAATAATGACACAATACTCGTAGTATAGCAACACACACTACAACTTGAGGGGCTCGTAACAATGCCGCAAAAACTATATGTTTATCTAAGTACATACATATATACATATATAATTTCATATCAATAATTTATAAATACATTGAGCGCAACAAACAATTTCATTAGTCAGCGTTAATCAATCGTTTTACCAGAAAAACCATGCAAAAGAAACAAAACAACTTAGAAGAATAATAGTGCCCCCCTATGCCTCAACTTTTCATGTAGACAAAACCGTCAAGCCAGTCTACTATATAATGAAAATACCCCACATAGGCAACAAATGTTGGCAGTATCTGATTTCCTCAGTATGGACAATAAGACCTACACGAACCTCATTTCGAAATTGGAAGAGCTCTACAAAGCCAAAGGCTTTGACATTACATTTGCTAAATGCATTAAAGAAAATCCCATCTGGTCACAGAGAACAAACCTGAGAGAATATTATCAAAATCAACATCTACATGAACATCTACAGTTACTGAGCTACAGAGGCGTATATAAATATGGCACCAGAGCGGTCATAGCCAGTTTTATGGGGCTCCCATTGGTTCTGTTGGAACGCTATCAAATGTATATCGAACAGATACTACCCTGGCAAAATAACTCTCATGTTTTCAAATTGCTATTGTTATTCGTTTTTATTCATTTGATATTAAAATTTTAAGGCAATCTAGATATGCGTTATATCAATTTAAAGTGTCTAGCACCATTTAGATCGTCTGGTTCATCTAGAGTCTAGAGTAACAGATACATACACATAGTATGTATACTAAAGTCTATAATATAATTAATATAAGTATGCACATCGTTACCAATTTTGTATAGGCACATGTTATAAATACACATAGATTAATGCAATCTCATACTATTGTATTCAGGTTAGATAAGATTTTATAAAATCAAATGTACATAGTATTTACTAAGTCATTGTGATAATTCTTATAATAGTGCACAACATCGTTTGGGTTCCTATTAATAAAAATACAACCACGGTGTAAAAATTATTGTAGCTTTATTGGTCAATTGGATTTCCCATTTCAACATTTCTTTATAAAGTTGAATAATGGTTAGATTAATCAATACTGTTTGGCTAAAATACTACATAAAGAGCTTTTAATTACAGCCAACAAACTTTGTGACCATAGAGCGTATCAAGCGAGCAGTTTAAATTCTGTTCTATAATTGTACACTTTAATGACACAAAAGCTTGTCAATATGCTGATAAAATAGTACAGCTATCATATACTAATGCTATCGGTAACAAAGCTAGCGACTTTGGGTATAAATATGAGCCCAAATTTGAAAATAAACCTTCAGTAGAACATTTGTTGCGCCCCCGATCAGGCGTATAGAAATCGTGGGATAAGGTCGTAACATTAGAACAACTATGGGTTTAACTAATTCCAAGTCAAAGCATAGCTACACCGTGGCACCTGTCGAGAGTAAACCACAGAAGAGCGCCGCCCCAGTGGGCGTTCAGGCTGCTGGCTCCGAAACAAACTCCAAGGTCCCTCCACCTGCACCGGTAGAGGCACCCCCGGCCGCCGCCCCACCAGTGGTGGATAGCAAATTGGTGCCGGAATGGATTAATGAGTCACAATTTGTAGAGATACTCAGGGAGAATGTGCCACAGTTCTCAAAGATTCAAAACTTTCGCATCAAGCCCGCTCTGAGCGTTGGAGAGAACTATGCCACGCTCATGTTGAGAGTTAGCATCGATGTGGAGCTAACTGGTGAGTACAGTGTATAAGTGACGTCACAAATTTTAGATGAAAATAACTAGCATTTTATTTGGAAGCTCAAATGGCTGCAAATTCATTCATATTCTTAAAGATTAGCGCAGAGGGCGTGTTCCACAGTTTATTTTCTTATCGATATGATTCTTACGCAGGTAATGCTGACAGTGTACTATCGACTTGAGATAACAATGTTGCCAATACAACACACTATATATATGTGTACTAATTTTTGTTTAGTACATATGTTCCTATAGTTATATATCTATAATTCATTGATAACTAGTTTGCCCACAGCTTACGTTTTTTTCAAAGTCATTTTTTTAGGTATTATATACACCATTTATTCATGATGCCGTATTTCTCATCTAGACAAAACCGTAAAGCCAATCTCCTATATGATGAAAGTACCCCATGATGTGGCCGAAATGCAACAAATGTTGGCAGTATCTAACTTCTTTACTATTGAAAATGAGGCCTACACAAACCTCATTCCGAAATTGGAGGAGCTCTACAAGGCCAAAGGTTTTGATATTACCTTTGCTCCACGTGCCTATAAATTTAAGGAAAGTGTGAAACAAGAACCCAAACTGGCGAACACGGTGCTGATGTACGATTTGGGTCAGGATGGTTACAGGAACGTTAATCGCGTGGAGTGCCTCAACTTTGAACAGACCAAACTGGTGCTGCGAAAGATGGCGCAATACCACGCCGCTGGGGCCCATTATCAAAGCGTTCATGGGCCCTACCCTGATATTCTCATGCATGGAATGTTAGGCTCAGACCCTGAAAAGGCTGCTGCTATGATAGAGGTTATGATGGCCCCAACTCAAAAATTGTTTTTGAATAATCTAAAGAACTATAAAGACGGCGAAAAATATCATGACAAGTTGGTAAGTACGCTCTTGCAATAAAGTTTGCAATCCACGATTCTAAAATATTTTTTTCTATATTATATAGGAGACATATTTCGGCAAGGTCCGCGATAGCTTCGTAAGGATGGTCAAACATGATCCGAACGAATTCAATGTAGTCAATCATGGTGATTCTTGGGTCAACAATCTGCTCTTTAAGATTGGTCCTAACGGAGAGTTGATTGATATGATCTTTGTGGATTTCCAAAATCCCAAATACGGTCATCCATCTGCAGACTTATTATACTTCATCATGACATCTGTCCACATAGACCACAAGCTCAAAGACTTTGACTACTTTATAAAATATTATCACGATCAGCTGGTTGAACATCTACAGCTTCTGGGCTACAAGGAGAGTATCCCCAGGCTATGGGAATTGCAAATGCAGATATATAAATATGGCAGCTGGGCGGTCACTGCCAGTTTTATGGTGCTCCCAATGGTTCTGCTGGAGCCCAATGCGTCGGCAACATTTGAGAACTTCCTGGGAGGGGACAGCAAAGGGAGCTCTGACTTCAAGAACCTAATGTACACCAATAAACGCTATCAAACGTATATCGAACAGATATTGCCCTGGCTGGACAACCGGGGGCTCTTGGAGATGTAGTAAGTGCGAAAAGACGACAGAGTCGTTTTGGTTACATAAATCTAATGACTTCTCGATATATTTTAGTGAACCACCTCAAGTCCAGAGTTCAGTTCAGTCACCAGTGGCAACACAGAGCCAAGTGGATAGTGTCAAATCAACACAAAGTGTTGATCCTGTTGTGCCTGATTGGGTGAACAGAGAGTACTTTAAGGACCTGCTGAAAACTGAGATAAATGATTTTAAGGATATACAAAACTTTTGTGTAAAAAAGGGAACAGAGGCTGGTGACAACTACTCCTCAGTTATGCTCTCTGTGGACGTAGATTACCAAACCATATCCGGTCAGAGCTCAACCGCTTCCTACATGCTGAAGGTGCAGCCTAGCAGTAGTATGGCCAAAGCGAGACTGGACTTGATGCTCACGTTCAAGAAGGAATTGGACATGTATAACGATGTCATACCACAGCTGGAGGAGCTCTATCAGCAAGCTGGCCAGTCCATTATTTTCGCCCCCAAGTGCTATAGTTTCCAAAACTCCCCCGACTGCGATTACGTATTGCTGGAGAATCTGCGGCCAGCTGGCTATAAGAACGCAGATCGCCTGCAAGGTTTAACCAAGACTGAAACGGAGCATGTGCTTTCCAAGCTGGCCAAGCTGCACGCTGCGTCTGCACAGCTGTATGTTACCAAGGGCGCCTATTCGGATTCTCTGGATAAACCGCTGCACACTGAGGCGAATCGTTCGATCTACGAAAGACCCGAAACCAAGACCTTTTGGGAACCATTTAAAGAAGCAGTTAGAACTTTTGGGGGCAGCGAAGCCTATGGCGATAAAGTGGTAAGCTATAGCAAAGATAAAACATTTAACTGAACTGCTAAGCAAAGTACACTCCCCACAGGCTCACATCATCGATAACTGCTTTAGTCTGATGCTTAAAGCGGAGGTGTATGATGAAACCCAATTTAATTGCCTGAATCATGGAGACTGTTGGACAAACAACATAATGTTTGCATATGGTCCCCAGGGCGAGATCAAAGACACACTTCTAATAGACTATCAACGCTCAAACTTTGGCTCCCCCGCGCTTGACTTATATTATTTGCTGTTGTCCTCTCCCAGCATTGACATCAAAATAGAGAACTTTGATTACTTTATACGCTACTATCACGAGGAATTGCAGCGCAACCTGGAACTGCTCAAGTATCCACGTCACATACCCACCCTTAAGGAACTGCACGTCATCCTGCTGAACAATTCTCTGTTCGCTTTAACCACTGTATCATCAGTATTGCCCACAGTCTTGCTCGCTCCCACTGATAATGCTAGCATTGAAACCATACTTCGCACTGATGAGGTGGGCAGAGAATTCAAGATGAAACTCTACCAGAATGCTAGATACCGAAAACATTCGGAGGCGCTATACCCCTGGATGAATCATAGAGGACTCCTCGATTTTGAGTAAGTTTTCAGCTCTGAATGTGTAAATTTTGTGTAGTAAAGTCTTTGTTACATATTGTTATTGTTCCAATTTGTGTTTGATTTAATAAGTTAATAAAATATAATATAAACAGGAAACATTAGTCGCCTGTGGTATACCGAAAACACTCTTGCCGACATGTATCAAAAATATATTAATAAAATTGCTCAAATAGATTATTTACAATATAGTAATTTGATCTTACTCTGCTGTAAAATTTGCATTTTGTAGCCCTCATTATTTTCGAGGCAATGGATCGATATAGTATGCTTTATGAGGTCGGATATGTCTCATTTCTGCCCCTATGCAAGGTTATAACAAGTAAGAATGCTATAGTCGAGTATACCCGACTACGAAACTCCTGTACCCAGGTCTAAAACATTCAATCACATCTACGTCCACTTGCACATACACACACATACACAAAGACGCACGCACACAGGCGGCAAAAGCGACAGCGCAAGCGAGGCATTTTAATTGGTGGCTGTGCTTCCCTTCCCCCTCTCGATGCATTTCTGAATATTCTTTCGTGAATAACTTCCTATTTATTATCCGATCGACTTGAAATTTGGACAGTAGATCAAGAGAGACTAAAGTATTGTACATGCCAAATCTTAAAGCTGTATCTTGAAAAATGTTACTGTAAAACGGTTTTTATCGATTTGCTGCGATTTGATATACTTTATAGGGTCGGAGATGTCTCCTTCTGCCTGTTACATACTTTTGCACAAATCCAATACCCCCTTTTTACCCATTTTATGGGTACAGGAGTAAAAAGTTTCATAGCAATTTTCTACAATTATTGAATTCTCTGTCGGAATTTAACAAAAACAAGAAAGAACGGCTATCTTCGGAGTGCCGAAGCTATACACCCTAGCAGCAATGCTTTTTATGCAAAACTTAATTTTTGTCTGATTGCTCCTATAGGAGCCATGTAGGCAATTTTGATCAAATTATAGGAAACTATTTGAAGTATAATAAAACTCTCACTTAGTTTGGATGAAATATTTGTATAGACAAAAGTTTGATATAGTGATCCGATTTTGACCAAATTTAGGCAGATTGTATTAACTCTATAGACACTCTGTTTGGGAAAGTTTGGTAAGAATACCTTCATGAACAAAAAAGTTTATCATACAAAAACATAGTTGTCATTCCTATGGCAGCTATATGTTATAGTGGTCCGATACGGACGGTTCGACATATGTACTGCTTGCAGCAAAAGAAGGTGCCAAGTTTCAATACGATGGCTTTAAAACTGAGGACTAGTTCGCATAAAAACAGACGGACATCGCTATATCGTCTCCTTCAGTCCATTACACATTTCGAGACAAAATTATAATACCCTGCTAGGGTATAAATATAGAATAACGTTATTCTACGTAATATACACTGCTTGAATATAAGATCGTATTAACTTCATTGTGGATTACTAATGTTCTCATCTATTAAAAGTATGATTGACACATACTTGATTCTAAAGTAATATATGGTACTTATAAATTTTTAAATATTAGCGATGAGCCTGCAAAGCCTAAAAGTGAATTGGATGTGGATTGGTTAAAATTCAACGATTTTTGTGAAATAATTCGTCATGAAGATCCGCAGTTTGAGAAGATACTCGGGGCTACTTCGGCTTTGGCCACCAATCCCGGTGATAATTATGCATCCAAGCTGCTCAAAGTGGATGTGAACGTACAGCTAAAAGGTTGGTCTTCCAATGGAGTCCATTAGTATTCAGATGCTCATACTCCACAATCTCCCAATAGAAAAAAGTACAAAGACCTACTCCTACATGCTGAAAGTGCAATATAGTGAAGACGTGACATCCTCCTTTAATCTGTTTCCCAAGGAGATGGAAATGTACGGAAAGTTCGTGCCTGCATTTGAGCAACTCTACAAGGACGCTGGTTTGTCAGTCACCTTCAGTCCCAAGTCCTACAGATTCAACAAGCCCATCAAGGCCGAATATTTGCTAATGGATAATCTGCAGACAAGTGGCTTTAGCATGATCGATCGCATGGTTGGTCTGGACTTGGAGCATACCAAGTGTGTGCTCAAAAAACTAGCCCAATGGCATGCCGCTTCCCTGAAATATAAGGAACTAAATGGACCCTATCCGGCAACTTATAATAATGGCATAATCAACGAGCAATCCAGTGAAATGTTTAAGTCTATAATTGATATTAGCAAACGAGGTTTTCTAAAAATCATGAATAGGTTCAAGGGTGTCGAGGAATATCAACACAAGCTGGTAAGTACGGTATACCGAAATTACCTAAGAACGCAACGATTACAAAGTACTATCTACGACAGGAAACTATATTCAATGTCTATGTGGATAAATTTATTGAGAGTGACCAGATTGATGAACAGGAATTTAATGTCTTAAATCATGGTGACCTATGGATCAACAATATATTGTTTCATAATGATAAGAACGGTCGTGTGCAAGAGACCTATCTGATAGACCACCAAGTCACTAAATACGGCAATCCTGCACAAGATCTTTTCTTTTTCTTAATGACCTCACCACAGTTGGATATTAAAGTAGATCAATTCGACTATCTAATTAGATGGTATCATGAAAATTTGGTAAGACATGCCACGATATTACACTATACTGGATTTGTACCCGACCTTAAGGAATTGCACATCATTTTGCTGAAGCACCCCATACTTGGCAAGTGTTTATTGCGAAATATTATATTCGTTTTTATATTAATATGGTAATTTGATTATTCTAGCTGTTGGTACTGTACTCGGTACATTGACACTCTGCCTGATGGAGGCCAAGGATGAGTTAGCAAGTGCACTATTTTTGGAAGACAATACAGCTGCCGATGCTTTATATAGCGAATTATACGGCAACGACCGATACAAGGCGCACTTCGAGCGCATTATGCCCTGGCTGAACAGGCGCGGCCTGTTAGATTTTTCGTAAAAATCAAAACCTAAGTGTGACTAAACTGACCTGCAGTTAACTTTTAATTTATTAACTTTGGTTAAAATACTTTCGAACAAGCATATACTCTATATCTAACAACTAAGATTACATAATAAATGGCGTAAGCAAATAACTAAATGGAGCCTACTTAATGGCCAACTTGATTGCCACATAAATACCAGTTATAAAGACAACAGCAATTGCTAGTTTTCTAAGATTGGCACGATTGACACCCTTGACGGTACGCAGCAGCTCCAAGTTCATACGAAATACATTGCGACTCTGCTCAATATACTCGGCACGCATCTCGTCATCCAGTTTTCCGTATACCTCGTTGAATATACGGCGTAGCTTCGCTTTGAGTACGGGAATACGAATTGGAAAAAATGTGGCTTCACATCCCACCTGACATATGGTAACCTGCTCAGGCATAGGCCGTGCTCGCAAATCGTCTGCATTGACATCATCATTCACAGAAGCGGCTGTGGCCGTTGCCGCTGCAGCATCCGCTTCGGCCTGCCTCTGCTGCTGTTCGGCGCTGTCCTTGGGAAAGATCCAGAGCTTGCGTGCAATCATGCGTTTCTTTTGCAACAGCTGACCACCAGACATGAGTGCCATATACATTTGAAAGGCAAATGCAAAGAGCAACACCTCGTTTTCAGCCGCCACTTGCTCCAAATGTGCCAGATACGTTTTGACGGCTGGGCGAGGCTTATACGACTTCAGCCAGTCGGCACCATAGAAATATGCAAAGTCACGTTCGAAAGCAGCGGCACGATGCAGCTCCTTTGGCAGCAGCCGCTCCGGCAACTTTGCTTCAAAGAATTTATATAACTCGTAAAAGGCCAAAAGTCCATCGTACCAAACCTCATCATCCGAAAGAGCTGCATATACAAAAGCGAAAGTTTAGTAATCATAATCTAACCACCTATGCACTATTTACCGAATGCGAATTTTGCATTAACCAGGACATCAGTCAAAGTGTGCACGTCTTTAGTTGCTTTACGCACTTCCTTTGTAAATTGCATATCCACATAATCGTCATCGTTCTTATCGGTATTTTCAGTTGGCTGATTGACCTCTGGTTTGTGTGCTGCCTCGTCCGTTGACATTTTGCTTTTGTGCAGATATCTTTTGTTTTATTTTGTAAAGTTCAGTATAATGCGTAATAAAAATAATGTCTTTGTTGTGACTGAATGACAGTCAGTTTATCATCTGGTTCCCTACTTTGATTTAGATAAATTTTGACAGATGGATTATGTTAGGCAAATAATTAAGAGCATTTATTCTTTGCTTGGTAAATAATACTTACCTTTTATTTAGCTGCCACCACACAATACAAGACCGTTGTGCATTCGTTTTCGTTGTTTGCGACTACTTATTTTAGATTTAATATGCAGTGTGACCGAATCTCGAAAGCAAAATATATACCTTTCGCAGAAAATATTTTTGCAGCGTGTGCAACCATTTCGGCAATGGGAAAATGCCAATCCTCTACAGCCGCTCATATTTGATTTTAAAAAATTCAGTTAATGACCATCAATTAAATTAGATAAGCAAAATTAAAAAAATTACGCACAGCATATATTAGAATTATTATTATTAAATAATTTCATGAATTAATAGTGATAATTAAATAATCATCCCTCTAACTGGTATAACTGATCCGTCATCCACTTTCGGCATTAGCCACAAATTTATTGTTTATAATTTTAATATATTAATTGTTAATTGGCTGATTAGCGTTCTTTAATAATGTTAAGAATTGAAAATAAATAAATTTCGGGCAAATAGAAAAAACCTAGTATCTACATATGTACATACATATGTAATGTATAGAATTATTGTTTGATGTAGACCAATTGGGAGCATTATAACAAATAAAATATTTTTGAAGCAGATCTGTCAACGAGAGTATCGGTAGCCTGTACGCCAAATTTGGTAACTATAGCTATATACATGTGAAAGATGTTGCCTACATCATGTAGGTTTCCGCTAAATTATGGAGTTGGGGTGTTGCGATCTCAACACTTTAGAAACTGAGGAAATATACCAAGATGTGTACGATGTTTGGTTGCTTGAGCTTGGGTGTAGAAAAAATTGCGTTCATATGGCCAGATAAACAGACAGACGGACGTACGGACAGACGGACATTTCACCAAACAAAATTTTGGAAACTGAGTATAATAATTTGGATAATGCACCTATACTATCTATATAGTAAGAAATTGAAATTTGAAAATTGTCTGCCAGAATCCAAATTAAAAGTACGTATAAAAAACATATGGTATTTAAAATTCTTACGATTCGGTCACACTGCAAGAGATCTAAAATAGGTGGCGCCAAAGTCAAGCGCTTTCATTACAAAGTAATTTTCTGGGCACAATGAGAATAAAAACCCGAATCAGGGATGTAAACATGGGATGCTGGTAGCCAATTTTGAAATCCCAACATTTGAATTTACACTCATACTCATAATTTCGGCGCTATTAAATATCGATAACAAGTTGTTCACGGACTGCACCACAGTGGCAACGCCAGGCCATTCTTCTCGCGTCTGTGCATCGAAATTGTTACACCAGCTGGTTGCAGCGCCAAAATATACTAAACTTTACTCTCAATTTCGACCGCATATACAGACATGTCAATCGCAGATACTGTGGAATATATAACCCTTGGCAATCCCATCAGCCGTATGCTTATCTCGTCGTCCTCATCACTGTTGCGTTCGATTGTAAGTGCATATTGTTCAGTTGCAATTTTTGCTGGTCATGTTAAATAAACAAATCTGTATTATTATTGCAGGGACTGCGCCCCAAGCAAATACCCATGAAAGATGCGCCAATATTGTTGCCAACGCCAGCTCAGCAGATAAATGTCTCAATGCGCAGCCTTATTGGCGGTCACTATCAGTTTGTGCGACTTGCCGGCTTGGGCGGTGCGTCCGCCATTTTTATGGGCGCTTATTGCAAATACTTTCTGAAGGATATCCACGATCCCAAGGAGCAGGTGGAGTCGCAGTCCTTTGCTGATGTGGCCAATCGCATACATTTTCTACATTCCTTTGCTTTGATGTGCATGCCTCTGGCTCACTATCCCGTGTTTGTAAGTATCTGTGGAGGTGTGGCGTCTTGTGTAGGGGGCTCCCCCTGTATATAAGAGATCGAAAAAAGTTGGCTCAGCAGCTTCATGCGTACATGTATATATATGTACATATGTATATGAAAGAAACAACTTGACTACAGTGACAGACTGATTGGGTAAACAGTGAGCCGTAATAGAGACTGAATATTTCACAATAGTCAGCTATTATGACGAATTCCGGATTTTGTATTATGCAACCCAGAACTGGAAAATTGATAGACAACTGTTGCATGCAATAAGAAAGAACGGTTATCTTCGGCGTGTCCTTGTGGCAATGTTTTTTTTTTATACAAAATCGCACATATAGTGGTTCGATGTGTACCCATTTGGTCAGCCTGTACAAAATACAATAAAACTTCGATTTGGCGAACATGAGTATGGTGAGAATATCTTAATAAACAAGGAAGTTTTTCATACAACTTTATTTTCGACCGATCGTTCCTAAGACAGCTATATAATATAGTAGTCCTTTTTTGATCAAATTTATTTAGCTTGTATAATCCGTTACTCCGATACGGTGAGACTAGTCAGGATATCCTAAAAATCAAAAAAGTAATACAAAGACATTTGTCGACCGTTTTAGTAGTCTGATCCGGCCGATTCCGATATATGTTCTGCCTGCAACCAAAAAATCATCTGTGCTCGGTTTTATCACGATAGCTAGAAAACTGAGCGATTAGTTTGCATAGAAACAGACAGACGGTATATCACTACATCGACTCGGGTATTGATGCTGATCGGAAACATCTCCTTCAATGCGTTAAACATTTCATGACAAAGATATAATGCCCTTAGCAAGGGTAAAAATAGGTGGAAATATGGAATCGAATAGTTGATCCTATTAGCATCAATCTTATTTTCAAAGTTCTTCGAATAAAATTATACTAAATGAAATTGGACACGTTTGTTTATTTATAGTTTATTGAGCATCATAAAGCTTTTCTGTTATTTCTCATTTGTAAAGTTAAATCTTTGAACGGAATTTACAACAACTCGCGTTACTGAATGATTTGATTTATCCGCAATTTGCATTAGATTTTCAACATTGATATACTATATATAAATATGCATTTATTATATGTATATGTATATGTATATGTAATTGACACGCTCGCTTAATTTAATTCTAATGTGCTGATTGATTTTTCAGTTACATATATATTGAACCACGAGTGAACCTTGATTTCTGCTAAGCGTTCCCAAATAACCTTTTTAAAGATATGCAGATTGTGTATATGAAATGTTTTCAAAGCTAAAGCTAAATGTTCAACAACCACTAATTGCAGCTTAAAAGTAATTTCAATACCACATTACGAAACTTGTATACTAGAATTGCTAACATTAACATTGTTGGGTGATATGAGAGGTTCATTGCTGATATGGGCTTTGGGTATAGGAAATTGTATTGTTTTCTTAAATCTAAATTCTTTTTAAAAAATGTACCAAAAGACAGCTTCAATAACGCTGCTTAAATTTATGTGCTTGTTTTGTTTTCGTTTTCTTTTTTCAATAATTTTGTTTTCAGCCTTTTTCGATAAGTAAATCGTAGAGCTTTCTATCTGGATTCAAAGCCAACAACTAAAGCTAACATCAAAATATGCAGGTCATACATTATTGTCTAACACTTAAATGCAGCGCTTCAAGTAATCAATTTATATGAATATACTTATATAATATTATCCTTTGTTTCCAGACTGGCGCACTGATGACCATGGGCACCGTACTCTTCTCGGGCTGCATGTATTATCGCGCCCTAACTGGCGAGAAGCGACTCCAGCATTATGCCACCATTGGCGGCTTCTGTTTAATTGGGGCCTGGCTTTCCCTGGTGGTCTAGATGGGTTACAGTCGTTTGGATATTCACATGATATGAAAATACATACATACATACATAAATACAATACATACATTTACAATAATCTATTTATAAAATCAACTAAAGCTAAAGCCTAGATGAAGTTAGCAACTGCTATATAAATATAAATATATAATGTATATTGATGCACTTTTAAAAAGCGCTCATTCTTATATCTTATTTTTAGTTGTAAGTTCTAGCACTTGAATTCAAAAGTTCATTTCGTTTTCAACTTGTTATCAGTTTAAGTTAGCAGCAAATGGAAGATACTTTGTTGTTAAATGCATTGAATCTCTTTAGATGATTTAAATGCAGTTCTACTTGTTAAATATATCAACTAAAAATGCAACTCAATAAAGAAATATAAAACAAAAAATCAAATCAAAATTTAATAAATTGTTACATTTATTGTGTATACCTGTACATTAATAAATTACTATAAAAAACACACATACATTAATACTAGACGTAACAGTTTATAGTTTTTCTTCATTTTTTTATAATCGTTATTGTCGTTACGGAACACATTTTATAGATTTGCAATGCAACCTTTTAAAGGCCCATGATGCAGGTGTTGAGCTAGAATTAATTTACTGCATAGTTATCATTTGATTTCACTCTCCAATCGATAGCTTATTGTCATCCATCATTCCCTAGTTCTATTAATTCATCTAACATTTAGTTATGTACTTATATATTGATTTGTACATGTGTATTGTAAAAATTCTTTGCTATTCTTTTTGTTGCATTACTGTTTCTGCTTTGGCTACCCTAATAACTTCTGCTTGGAGGCCTCCGCAAATAGGAAGGTCTTTTGTATGCGCGCATTGGCAGCCGGGTGGTTCGTAATTGGTTCCAATATCTTAAGTATGTAGTCTTTGAAAGCCTTCGGAACGGCGAAATGTCAAGAGTCCTTCTTCGCACGCAGATTGTCCTCATGCGCCTGTGCAAATTGATATGTTAATAACCATCTCTAAGATCTTCTTTAATAAACTCACCTTCTGTGCAACCTTGAGCAGTGCATCGAATGTGGCATCACCCGTCTGCTTCACCATGCTATGGAACACCTTTTTCTCGCTGACCGTGAGGAGCTCGAAGGGCGAGCCGAATTCTACGGCGCGTCCGGCATCCATAACCAAAACCTTATCCGAATCCATGACGGTGTGTAGTCGATGCGCAATTGTCATCACTGTGCAATCCTTGAACTTATTCCTAATCGTAGTCTGTATGAGCGCGTCCGTTTGAGGATCCACATTGGCTGTGGCCTCATCCATCACCAGAATGCGGTTTTCGCGTAGAATGGCGCGAGCCAAACAAACCAGCTGACGCTGACCCACACTGAAGTTGGTGCCGCCCTCGGAGATTTTGCTGGACAATCCACTGGGCAGATCAGCCACCACCTCCTTGAGCTTGACCTCCTCCAGCGACTCCCAGAGCTTTGCGTCGGAGTACTCATCAAAAGGATCCAGATTGTAGCGCATGGTGCCAGAGAAGAGCACCGGCTCCTGTGGTATAATCGAAATCTTGCTGCGCAAATCGTGCAATCCCAGTTCGCTGGTGTTGCGGCGATCGATCAGGATGGAACCCTCGTTGTAGGACAGTCGGAACAGTGCATTGATCAGGGACGACTTGCCGGCACCAGTGCGTCCAACGATACCAACCTTTTCGCAGGCCTTAATGTCAATGTTCAACGAGCGCAGCACATAATCCGCTTCCTTTTCGGGGAAGTAACGCAAACTCAGATCATCAAACACAATCTTGCCCTCATCAGGCCAGTCCTTGGGTGGTTTCTTGTTGGGTTTGGACTCAAAGTCGCCCTCAGGCTCCAGATCCTCATACTCAACAACTCGCTCCACCGACGTCATGGTATTCTCCAGTTCCGCAGACTGACGCATGCCCCACTGTACCATGCCTGTCATGCCCATAGCCTGTGCAACATACAAAGAGAGATGGGTTAGATTTGATATGCTCAGGGTTCGAAATTAAGTGTCGCACCTGTGTAATAGCCAAGCCAACTGCGCCACCGTTCTCCGGCGAAAAGAGGAAAAAGCTGAGCGTAACTATCGCAATATAAACCACACAGACCATATCCAGCCAATAGCCAAAAGCGCGACTGGTCGCCAGGAACATGTAAAAGCCAGAGCTGTGCATATCCTGGAAGTTATCAAACTCAGCGATAAGCTCCTTCTGTGCGCCAAAGGCACGTATAGTGGCCAAACCATTTAGCGAGGCGCTTAAATGCGAGTAGATGGGCGAGCGAGCTGAAGGAAAAGGGTTAATATCATTTGATTTCTTGATCAACTTACTTACTCCACCAGACTTACTTATGGCCTCAAGTCGCTTGACATCGCGCGAGGTAGTCAAATAGAAGGAGCGCAGCAGATAGAAAATAATAACCAGAATAAACGTGACCAGCAGATACCAGACATTGATAATGCAGAGAACAATAATAATTCCCACAATGGACAGGAAGATTTGCATGACATCCATCATAACCGATGGCAAGATCTCATCCACTTGACCCAGATCCTTGGAGAAGCGATTCAGAATACGACCCGATGGATTTGTGTTAAAGAAATGCATAGCCGCCCGCGTCACGCCCTGGAACATCCTGTTGTGCAGCGTCGTTGAACTCTTTGCGGCCAGGTAAAAGAACAGCACACTGCGAACCAGCGAGAACACAATCACCAGGACGTTGATAGCCGTAAAGTAGTAAATATCGATCGGATCGGTGTCATTGTTAATCCTTGGCATGAAAGAGCGTCGCAGACGTGACATAAATGAATCCGTAGCCGTTTCGCCATTCTTGTTCACCCTGGAAATTATACACATGCGATTAATAGTAATGAGAGGAGGGCTGATAAGTAAGAGCTAGTGGACTGTAAATATTCTACTCACCAGTATGACAAGAACATGTCACCGCCTGAGCCCAGTACCTGAGCGCCAATGCAGAAGAAAGCAAACACAATGAATAGGAAGTAACCATTGGCAGCAAAGTACTTCTTGTAGAGACCCATGCCTATGCGTCCCTCGGTGCGAGTCTCCTGCACCTGCATAGGTGATTCCATGGCCAGTGATTCGGTTGCCGATTCGAGGGAGGAGACACTGTTCTGGCGACTGCGCAATTTGCTGACTTGCGATAGTTTTCGCTTTTCGGCTGCGTCGCCGGCGCCCTCATCCTTCTTGCTGGGATCCGTCAGCATTTGGGCAAAGTCCAGGCCACTCTTGCACATGGACTCGTAGGTGCCCTTAGCACTGATCTTACCCTTGTCCAAAATGACAATGAGATCGGCCTGCTCCAGAAACTGCAGCTGATGTGTGACCAGCAGCACAATGTTGTCCCGCAAAAACCCACGCATGCACTGATCAAACAGATGACGTCCCACGTGTGTGTCCACGGCACTGAGAGGATCATCCAGCAGGTAAACGTCTGCCTTACGGTACACGGCACGCGCCAGGCTGATGCGCGCCTTCTGTCCACCGGATAGAGAGGCACCGCGCTCGCCCACAATCGTCTTGTCCCCGTATGGCAGCAGCTCAAAATCACGCTCCAGGGCGCACTTCTTCACTACCTGGCGATAGCGACTCTTGTCCATGGGCAGGCCAAACAAAATATTCTGACGCACCGTGCCCGTAAAGAGCCAAGGCTCCTGCGAGGCATACGACAGGCTTCCATTCACTCGCACCGTACCAGATTCGGGTGGCAATTCGCCAAGTATGGTTTGAATCAAACTGGATTTGCCGGCGCCAACGGGTCCAATGACAGCCACCAGTTGTCTTGGTTTGAACTTCAGGTTAATATTGTCCAGTGTATATTCAGTGATCTTCGAGTCCCACTTGGCCTTCATCTTGCTGATGACCACACCACAATCCGCTTCACTCGTGCGGCGGCTGTTCGGCTTAAGGACACCAGTGGCCGTGACTGCTAGTTCCTGCACCAGGCTGGAGGGCGCCTTGTTGCCCAGCTTTTGGTCATCCACATCGTTGGACTTGTCGCGCACTTTGGTCTCATCGTGCATCATAAACTTTTGGATGCGCTTTATGGAAACGAGCAGCTCAGCGAACTGGGAATGGTTTAAATACATATAAAATATCATTAAAATAGAGTTGATCCAATTCAACAACTTTTGTAAGTTATAAATATTTTTAAAATGTTTTCCGCGCTCTTTACCAACAGTTCTATGTTATGTGAGACTGTTATGAACTCTGCTAATTACATTTGTATGTTAAGATTACGTTTTATAACTTTATGTGTCGATAAACTGACCGTTATATTAAGTATTTGAAACATTTTGGCATGAATAATAATTAATAATAATTTCCGAAAGTATTTATTTAATGGAAGTCTCATTTACCTGTGCAATACCCATGGGAAAGTAAATAGTCATCGTGTTGCGCAAAATATTGTAGTAGGCCGTAATCACAAAAGCCTTCTCGGCGGTCAACAACTTGCCCAGCAGTACAAAGCCAACCAGGCTGACAAATACAGAAATTCGGGTCACATACATGATGAAGCTCTGGAGGGTGCCACGAATGTAATTCACTTTTCGTATGGCATTCATTTCCTTGCCGCGCACATAATTGATCATATTGCTGAATGGAATTTCCCAGGCGTACATTTTGATCACCTGAATGCCCGAAATGATCTCGTTCATCATGCGTACACGCTCATCCGTGCGCAGTGCAGTCTTGAGACGCAGCGATGATGTCTTCTTGCCCAGAAATGCCTGGAGTGGAATGAAGAGCAGCATCACAGCCACACCAAAGAATGCAGATACGCCAATCTATATATACATTTGAGATGGGGTGAATATGTGTTAGAATACTTGTTAACAATATAGATCTGCTACATATATAAAAGTTACTTAAAGATTAAGTCATAGATTAATCGTGATATCACCAGTATAAATTGCAAAGTTCACTCACCTCTCTGTACATGAGCCAAGTAACCACTGCGATCTCCACGGGTCCCAGCCATAAATAATGCATGTGAATGACGGATACATCCAGCCGGCCCACATCGTTCGATATGAGATTAACCACCTGCCCGGTTGTCGTGTCCCCCAGCGCCGTTCGACTCAGACGCAACGCCTTGCGATAAATCATGCTGCACATGGCGATGCGAACCTTCATGCCCGTGTGGAACATGCCAAGCATGTAGGGATGCATGAACATGACATTGAATGCGCTGCACAAGATCACGCCCGCGGCATAGAGATATGCCTTGGTCTGGTCATCGCTGTCCTGATTGTTCGTGTCCGCATAGAAGGCCACCAGACCGCCCAGACACAGAGGTTGTGTGACGCTGAGGCAAAAGTTAATAATAATTGAGCATAAATAAATCAGCATTGAGTGAGTGTGTGGGCGTGTTTCGCTTACCGGAAGCCCATTTCCAGTATAAACAATACGAAGCCCAATACGCCAAAGTTCCAGCCAAAAACGTTCATCGTTGCCTTAAACAGGCTGGGTGTCTTTTCTTCTTGCGCTTTTGCTCCACTTCCTTCTCCCAGGCATTGCTGAGCTTATGGCCAAGAGTATCTGAAGGATGCAAAAGTAGATAGCGTTATGTGTAGTATTGGGTTATAATGGGTATATAAAGATTTTAAAATTCTAAGCAAACGGGAAAAGAAAAACCATATTCGGCGTGTCGAAGATCTAATGTCCTTGCATAAGTGTTATTACAATTGCTCCATTGATAACAACACAAAAAATAAAAGTTATTCATACATAAACTCAATTCTAGAAGATAATGAAAAAAGTTTTTCATACAACTCCGTAATTCCTCTAACGGTTGTTCCTAAGTTAGCTATATAACACAGTAATCTGATCTGTACGGTTTTGTCATACAATAATACTAAATCTAAAAGAAATAAAGTATCTACAGCACGTTTCTTAAAGACAGCTTTTAAAAAAACAGGTAGACAGTCTTGGCTCGTCATGCTGATTAATTATATAGTTTACAAGCTTTAGGGTTTCGGACATGCCTCTTTCAATTCATAAGAAATTATCAATACCCTCTGTTTAAAGTGTTTCCTGTTTGGAAATATTGATGTAATAAGTTATGTATTAATTCTTCTAAAAGAACTACTCGTACCATTATTAAATCGATTTGAAATCTTTACGAGTCTTTTATAAAAGTTCCTTGCTATAATTTTTATCGCTTAAAAATGGCAACGTCAAAATGATTATTTTCTATTGTCTCTGGTTTAGTTGTGAGTTATGGCCATTGGGCTGTCCGTAAAAACCCAGGTTGCAGTGAGCTGTTCAATACAATGGTTATCAGTTTGAAGGCTAATCCCCCACCAAGCAGGCCAGTTGCAAATGGACATGTGGACATCGAGAGTGTAACTATTGTAACTGTAAGTATAACTAACTAAGTTGATCAACAGTCAAGAATACTTCCGCAACGTTTGACCAGAGGTTTTAGCAATCTTAAGTGGTTTCAAACTTCATATTTATATACTACATAAGTATTTGACAAAAAATTAGTTATTTGTTATTGTTTACCTATATAAATATTGACTGAAGATAAGATTGCCCACTAACCGCAAACCACTTAATGTCAACGCTTTTGTCTCTATGGGCTCATTTATTATAAGTAAATAAGCGCCCGATATTTAATTTTATATCTCATATATCACTTTCGGTCAGAAGGAAATTCATTAATTGCGGCAATGGAGCTTGTCAAAGCAATCATCGGCTATCAGTGAAAAATTTGTCAGTTGGGCAACTGATTACTTTTATATAAATAGTTGGTTCAATTAAACTCAAAGGTCATTTTTTCCAATTGCATCACATCCGCAGCATTTCAATCCCATTGATTAGCCTCTAATAAACGTAACTTATTGGATATAATATTCAGTGTTGTTGTACTACGGCATTGAAGTGTTAATTTTAAAATTGATTGGGCAAAATCTTATCAAGGGATGAACGCGCCAATGATTTATAAAGACCGTAATAAATGTATGCGATAATAATAATACTGATAAGTTATAAAGATGACTTTTACCTGCACTTATATATATTATATTTTCTTGGCAATAGAAAGAAATGGATTTATAATACTCTGCAAAAAGTTCCAGAAGTGCTTATCCATTAAAACACAGAATTTACGGACCCATACTGAACACATGCTCTATTCTATCTAATCGTAAAAACCTGCACCTTGGAGTGGTGTCCCAGTGCCGTCACCTTACCACTTTAGACCACATGTATCAAAAAATAAACCTGAAGAGTTGATATTTCAATTTATAGTATAAATGTCTCGCGTTTTATATAAACCGCCACACCATTCACTTGAATATAATGTGGGCAAGCTACATGGTCATATAACAGATAACTGAAGCGATCCACCCGTAACCAAAGAGATAAACAACGTGTAGTATTGAAATCGAAACTTAAACAGATGACAGCATTGTATACCCCATTGAGCCCTATTCTCTGTACCCCATATGAATTATTCTCACTTGGAGCTGCCGGTTATCATCACGATCAAATGGGACTGTTTTTCAAAAATATATAAGTACTGATCATAATTATTAAACGATTTCACTTTAAAATTCGATTTTATTGATTTCTTATGACGGACTCAGATTATTCATGAGCATTTTTGGCTATTGTAAATTTTTTCAGAAATACATCTCCTACCTAAGGGAGACTCATTAGGAATTCAGAGCACACAGCTTAGTTCTTTGCTGGGTGCTCTTTGTACTTGATTGTTTTCGACCTAAACGCAATTAATCATAATATTTTGGGGACAATGCGAAGAATTGCTTATGATGAATTACTTATAAGCACGTAGATAGATGATTCAACCACTTACCGGACTTGTGTTCGTTTAGAGCTTTATAGAGATCACCTTCGTCCAGAGTTTTCTTACGTCCCTTGAAAAATGTGGGCATAGTATAGCTGCACAATCAAACAAGCATAAGACGAAATAAAAGAGTCATGTAATAAACATATATTAGATATAATTATATTGAGTAACTTACCAAAACATCAGGGACGACAACGGATTCGATGTCTCCCGCGGATTTGGCGGCAGCTCATCCGCATTTACGGACTGCATTTTGATTGGTCGTTGACTAACTTCTGTCTATCCGGGGCGATTCAATATCTCAATATCTTGTCATTTGTTGAGTGTTTTATCATTCAACAAGCGCCGCTACAATGTGGATTAGAAATACAATACATATTAAAATAACATGCGAAACCAAATGCTTCATTCATTATCCCCGTAGTTATAGTTGGAAAAACCAAAATAGATTACTGATAATATTTTGTTGATTATAGATTAAGCAATATTTCTTGGGTGGGTTTCCGTGTGTCAATGCCAGCCGCGGAATGTTTACAGTGTAATTAGATATAGTTTTGTATATCAATTATATAGCGTCTCAGAATTAATCATAATCATGATGAGTTGGCAAAATAATTGGTTCATTTTGTGTTTTTGTTTGCGACCATAAAACACTTAAAGTGTTATTAAACGTTAGAATTTTTGGTTTGCAGAGTACACTCGTTAGAATGAACTAATTTCATCCAAGGGTGTTGCCAAAGAATATCATATTTTGAAATATTATTACGCTCAAAATGGTTGAAATATCTTCTTTTTTTAACAATATAGGAAAAACATTAAAAAAGTAATCCCTTTGGTATGTTATTTGTTTAATGGCGAAAATAATTCTTAATCCTTTATTTTTTGGAAATGGTAACCAAAGGTTTTTCACTCTTACGAGTTATTTCTGTAACCGTATGCTCACTGTATTTTCAAAAAGTATTGCAGAACCGTTGCTATATTTAAAATATAATATTTTACTTAAGTAATTAAGTTTGCAATGTACATTTTGTGTTTAATATTAGTCCTTATTCGCATTCCCGAATACTTTTTATTCCGAAACGCTTTTGATTTACGTGATCCTGTTTTTGAATGAGTTGCTAGCATATTTATATTATTTTATATATATATATATATATATAAAATTTGCCCGAATAGTTTTGTTACAATGGCTTAAAAGCAAAACTTTAAAAACAATAATTTTATAGAAATTCAGAACAGCTAACAGCTTCAAATCAATTAATCAGAATTAGAAACACAAACAGGCCTGATTAAGTTTCAGTTATTATACACTTTGAGCTTTTGTTTATTTTCTTTTGAAGCAAACTATTTAGAAAACACATGTCATACTATCTTTTCACTTAATTAAGTATCTATAGTTATATATAATATTTGCAAGGACGAATGTACACTAGAACAACGCGGTGACTCACAAAATGGGCACTGGAAACGACTAACAGCAACGCGTCGCGTCCAGATCAGTTAACAAGCAGCAACTTGACTCTCGGCCAGATGCGGTCGCACTTTTATAGGCTGCGAGAAATACGGCCACTAATACTGTTATCAGGCTGCGTCTTCGTATTCGTCGTGTGATCGAGAGAGAGTTCTGATAAGAGCCCGAACAAGCATTTGCTGAATGAATTTAAACGATAGTACGAACAGCCGTTTTATGCTGCACCTGCACAGCTAAAGTTGCTGCAATAGTCGTTTTATCTGTAGCTTCACCTGGTTGCGCTTGGATGTATTTTATTGACTTTCCGTAAATATCCGTGTTTGTAAATAAACAAATTGATTTACTGTAAGCAAGCGCTCACTCATCGTGCGTATTGTATATATCCTTGGAGCTTACCACTAGCTAAATAATGTTGCAATTTACAGCGTCGCAAATAAATCAAAAAAAAAACATAAATGCAAAAACTAGAGGGAAAAAGTGATACTTGACTGCAAAACAATAAACAATGATTGTGCCAATTTAAACGCGTGCAATTCACTTATAAACACTAGTACTTATTGTCGCTTCAAATAAATGGTGCCCTATGTGCTTGTTTTATAGAATTAAATTTAATTGTGCAATAAAAAAAAACGTTAAACAAGTTTGTGCGAGCTCAAATCTTCGTCGTCGTCTTCTTCTTCTTCGATTTTAGCAGCGCAGGCGCAATCTTATCGATAGCATATCAACAAAATGGTATCCTTTTATAGTCGGCTTCCACTCCCATTTTAAGTGTTTCCACAGCACTGCGTCCGCGTTCGCTTTCAAATACTGCTTTATTAAAGAAGTTATTGATAGATTAAACGGGTCGATATCCATATTTGCGAGGTTTAAAAGTAAAAGCCGAACAAATAAATCCAGAATAAAAAGTTTTTTCACTTTATACTATTTTGATGTTGCTTCTATAATACATGCCAAACTAGTCTATAGTTTTTTTTTATTATTTTCATTTATATTTTTGAATTCTAGGGAAACTAAAGCAAATCGTTTATTAAATGCACAAAATGGAATTTAAACATTTATGTACGTGCCTAACAGCAACAGACTTTAAACGCAATGTTTGACTCGTGTTAAATTACATGATATATCGATAGTACAGTTATCGAAGAATTGCATTTTCATATTATGACTACAAAGTACAGAAAGGAATGAAAGGAAAATAAATTGATAATTAAAATGAATATAGTATATAAATTGCTTCATGATTTGGTCACACTTCATAATAAACACATACGAACAGGGTTTAAGTTCACCGTAGATACTAATTAAATAATTTCTTATTCAATAATAAAATAATAATTTAATTAATTAATTCTAATTAATTTTAATTAATTTAACTTAAGTAAAGAAAAGTGCCATGCAGTCCCTTATGAGTAGAACGTTTAATATTGGTAAGTGGACTTTCAATTGGACTTTGACACTTGTTGATATGTTTTTTTTTATGACGCGCGTCTCCTTATCATTTTGCAGCCCGCAACGCGGTGCATCTACGGCAAATTGCCTCGATGGCCGCGCTGCCCGATACGCACCAGATGCTGCAGAAAACGTGCCGGGACTTTGCCAACTCGGAGCTGTGGGGTCAAAATGCAGCTAAATTCGATCGTGAGCATCTTTATCCTGCGCAACAAATCAAACAAATGGGTGAACTGGGTCTTATGAGCGTGGCCATACCGGAGGAACTTGGCGGCACTGGGCTGGACTACTTGGCTTATGCCATTGCCATGGAAGAAATCTCTAGGGGATGCGCCTCAGCTGGTGTCATAATGTCAGTTAACAACTCGCTGTATCTGGGTCCATTGCTCGGCTTTGGAAATGCTGCCCAAAAAGCTGCCTTCATAACGCCATATACGACTGGTGAGCGTATTGGCTGCTTTGCGCTATCCGAACCTGGCAATGGCTCTGATGCAGGTGCCGCATCTACCGTGGCAACGGAAAAGGGCGATCACTTTGTATTGAACGGCACCAAAGCGTGGATAACCAACGGTTTTGAGGCGGAGGCAGCCATTGTGTTTGCCACAACCAACAAACAGCTGAAGCACAAGGGAATCTCGGCTTTCATTGTGCCCAAAGGACTTAAAGGCTTCTCGCTGGGCAAGAAGGAGGATAAGCTTGGCATTCGGGGCTCCTCCACCTGCCAGCTCATATTCGAAGACTGTGAAATACCCAAAGATAGCCTGCTCGGCGAGACGGGCTTTGGTTTTAAGATTGCTATGCAAACACTGGATGCTGGGCGAATTGGCATCGCTGGCCAGGCGCTAGGCATTGCGCAGGCATCACTGGAGCTGGCCGTTGACTATGCGCAGAAGCGTCAGGCATTTGGCAAGCCCATATCAAAGCTGCAGTCTATTCAACAGAAGATTGCCGACATGTCATTAGCCGTGGAGTCCGCACGCCTTTTAACATGGCGCGCCGCCTGGCTGAAGGATAACAAGCTGTCGTATACCAAAGAGGCTGCAATGGCCAAGCTCGCTGCCTCCGAGGCTGCTACACTGTGCGCCCATCAGTGCATCCAAGTCTTGGGCGGCATGGGCTATGTAACCGATATGGCAGCGGAGCGACATTATCGAGATGCCCGCATAACGGAAATATATGAAGGTACTTCGGAAATTCAGCGCTTGGTCATAGCGGGCTCAATTCTTAAGGAATACGCTAGTTGAATCAATTGTGATCCTTTTTTTAATATTTAATTTTAAGCACAAAGTCTAAATGCAATAAAATCTTCAAATATGTATTAATAGTTTTTGAGCTAAATAGATGCACGGCAAGGTACAGAGTGCATACACTAAAAGGGAATGCAACAGATGTGCGCTCCAGAAATCCCTTGAAACAAATAAGTTTAACTATAAGTATTGGTATAAGCATTGAGAACACAACTTGAAGAAGTTATTTAATTTTTCTTATTTCTATTTTAGAACTATTTTCGAAAAAATGTAACAAAAATGAAAAAATCCAACGTTAAAATAAACAATCAACCGTACAGCGCCATCTATTGCTCGTAATAAATTTCAACTTGAGTGATAGCGTGAAACTTATAAGAGCGATTACATCCGCAATTGTCTGCTCTTAAATATGGCGTATTGCAACTTCTTCTGCAAATAAATTTCCTTTAAGTGGCGCCGTATGCCACAATTCATTTGCCTTACGTTCTTCGTCGATGTAAGTTGCATTTTTGGTGCAAGTTTTATTTTATCTCGCTAGTAAATGTAAATCTCGTTCGAGTCATATCTAAAATGGTTTTACAATACAATATGTGTGTATTTAAGCTTAGCGCTAAGCTCGGAAATGAGATTAAATGAGTTTATTTGATTCTTGACGTTTGCGTCATTTTAATTAGCTATATTTTCCATATGCCGTAGTATTTATTAACGGGTGGCGAATACCTGGCTTATCAAACTCGGTTGCATTAGTTTTTGCCTGTAAAGTTTAACGCAATCATTACATTTATTCGTTAATGTTAGACGGTTAAATATACGGTATTCAGGAATTGACATTTTTAAATAAAACGGTATTACCTCTTAAGATTGAATTTTAAGTATTTTCACGGTTGCCTCGTTGGGTCACACTGTTGCCATTTTACAGCGGCGTCAACATCTCTGCGCACATTTCGACAAAATCTCGTATTTATTGATATTAATACGTTATAAAACATTTAACGTATTGCAACTGCAACAAGTGAGTGGTAATGAGTCTGTTTGCAATTTGCACAAACGCGCACAGCAAACAGATCGCACATTAGCAGCACAGTACGAGCTATACTTCGTCTCCGTCCCACACAGGCGTTCCACAGTGCCAGGAATAGCCAATAGGCTAACAGCAGCCAGCAGCAATGGATGTTGTTTGTGTAATTGATACTGTTGTGGGCGATCATTTGGAGGATCGGCAGTGTGCCCTTGAGGAGATCAAGCAGGCGGTCCAATCGGCGGGTGCTAATTTTCAGCGTGTACAGGTGCGTTTTGCGTTGGCGGCTAACAAATGTTATACAATAATAGAATTTGAAATCTCCGCTTGCAGTTTGAGAGATTGGATTATGGGGAAACGAATGTGCTGGACACATTCCACTATGCCGATGTTGCCATCATAGACCTAAGCATATTAACCCAACAGCGACCACTGTCATATCATTATGGCGTACGGGAGAGTGTCGGAAGAAAGGAAAACATTTTAATCTACAATGATGTGGAGTCCAGACAGACGCTCAGCCTTAAGGTGTGTATTAAAACAAACAGGTGTGCGGCTTGATTAGCAAATATGTTTGCCAATAAACGGTACAGCAAAAGTAACAACAACAACCATACCAACAATAACAATATAACAGCATAATCGACACCTTTCGCGATAAGATAAATGACCGAGCAGTTTGTCTAGAGTTTAAAAAAAGTGCTCAGCAGCAGTCGCAGCAGCCAATATTGTTTATTGTTGATAGTTGTTGTTGTGCTTCCGTTCTGTGGAATAAAATGTTTGTGTTTCCAATCGCGAGTTAGCAAGGCGTTGTAGTTCATTTTAATAAAACAATATCACATTCTTTATTAAAATTATCCTCCTACGCGTTTCGGCGTTACGCCTTCTTCAGTCTGCACATGCATATTTAAAACATTAACATACATATAATCAATTACCAAATAGTATCTCGTTTTAAATTGCAATTTATTTTATTAGCAAACATTTCGTTTTACAATCATATACATGCATTATACTTATTATTTAAATTTAAATTGCAATTTAGACGTAGGAACAATGAGGACACTGTAGCTGTCTGCACATGCATATTAAAACATTTACATACATATAATTAATTAACAATCATTTCGTTTTACATTCATATATTATTGCAGCTAGTAATGCTAGTGTCGCCAGCTGCAATAAGTATAATGTATGTATGTACATATATGAATGTAAAACGAAATGTTTGTTAATAAAATAAATTGCAATTTAAAACGAAATGATTGTTTATTAATTATATGTATGTAAATGTTTTTATATGCATGTGCAGACTCGCTGAAGAAGGCGTACCAAACGCCGAAACGCGTAGGAGGATAATTTGAATAAAGAATGTGATATTGTTTTTATTAAAATGAACTACAACGGCTTTACTAACTCGCAATGGGAAACACAAATATTGACACACAAAGGGCCCAAACACAAAACACACAATAAATGTTATGTATGTAGAATGTATTTCGGTTTTAAACGCCGCAGCACGAAAAGCGCAAGAAATAAAACAACATCAAATGCACGGACGCCAACACAAAACACAAAACACAAAACAACACGCACGCTGCACACACACACACACATTTTGGTTTCAGACGCAGCAGCACGAAAGGCACAAGAAATAAAACATCGAATGCACGTACGCCAACTCAAAAGACAAAACAACACGCACACACACACACACACATACATACCTATACACAGCAATAACAAACAATCGAACAATAACAGCAGCGTCCAGAAAAGCCTGTCTAGTTTGAATTACAATGGCGTCCATTAAAATCAATCTGCAATAGATCACTAATTCTTAACATTTTTGTTGCAGCTCTCATGTGCCAACTACTTGTTTCTAAGCTATAAATTTAATGCGGAGACCAACACCTGCAATCTAACAAACCAGACCAGCAATAAGGAACCACCCGCAGATGGACGCGTGCCCACATTACAGTCGCGTCTCAAGCGCAAGTTGCAAGACGTTGAAATACAATCAAAGTGCGTAAAACAACAACAAAATGTTACAAATTCAAATAATTTCTGTTTTGCCACTCGTTTTGTTTTTATTTGCAGAGCACACATGCGCGAAAAGTTTCTTAGTGATTTGCGGGCGGCTCGCGATGAATACGCGCCCAGCGATGAAAGGCTGAAGACCATTTTACATACGGTGAGATACAAGCAATTTTATTGGGTCTATTCATATATGTATGTATGTATATCTTCTTCTTAGTATTATGCACATGAACAGAGCGCTCAACCTCACAAAAGTTCTTAGAATAAACCATATGTAATGCATATAAGCGATCAAAACACTATTAAGCCCAATCAGCGCACTTAACTAATAAATTGCGCACTAAACTAAACAAGAAATAAGGGCCTATTGTGAGGCTTAATGTGTTGATTATGTGCATATTACACTGTGTTTTATGGTCGATCTAAAGAACTGTAAGTTAAGGTTAGTTAAGTGAGCAATGGTGCTTATCTGTTGTGGTAATTAGTTTATAAGTGCACTTACATGATAAGCCAATATTCGATCAAAGTTTGGTTAGTTGAGAGGTCGTGCTCTGATAGGGGAATCGTTTGTTTTCTCGTGCTCATAGTTAGCGAAATCTGCCTATATGTTTACGTATATATAAATACATATACATATATAAATTTATATTTCATTATTGTGAATATAAAAAAAAACTCAAAATCAGGCTGATTCGAATTCCACTTTCGAAGTAAATCTGCAGAAAAGTATGTAGCGTACTTTTAGGAGCGGGATAGATTTAAAACCTTTCTTTTTTACGCTAGAAACAATCTTAGAAGTAAGTTTCACATAAATCTGCCTAGCTATTTCGAAAGTTAAACTTGAGGTTAAAGTTAATTGAGGTTTCAAGTTAAGTCATAGTATTAAACATCTTTTTTCTTTATAAAAACCCCATGTTCTTATAATTTGTATACTGAGCATATATGTAGATTCCAAGATCGATTACTAAATATACTTTCTTTAAAGATGCGAAAGCGGCTGGATGATCAACATGTGCTGTCCGGTGAGGTGTTGCACAGCTTTATGTTTTCGCTTCGGGATGTGCAGGATTATGATGCGATGGTGCGTCTGGTAAACGATTTGAAGAATATACCAAACACGCGCAAATATGTCGAGACTGGCAACATAAGTTTTTTGTATGCGTTCGCGCTGAATCGACGCAACCGTCCGGGGGATCGGGAGAAAGCTCTAGAGTCTTCTCTGAAGGCGCTTGAAAAGAAGGAAAATCAATTTCCTGACATGTTATGCCTATGCGGACGCATCTACAAGGACATGTTCGTCGAGTCGGACTGTAGGGATACAAAAAGTTTGGAGAATGCCATCAAATGGTATCGCAAGAGCTTCGAAGTGCAGCCAAATGAATATGCGGGAATCAATTTGGCAACTTTGCTGGTCATCGAGGGCAAGGAGTTCAGCGATACAGTGGAGCTGCAGCATATTGGCATGACGCTGAATAATCTCATTGGCAAAAAGGGCAGCTTGTCGACGCTCAGCGGCTATTGGGATGTGGCAACATTCTTTGAGATCTCTGTGCTGGCCGAGGACTACGCCAAGGCCATACAGGCCGCTGAATGCATGTTTAAGCTAAAGCCACCCACTTGGTCGCTCAAGTCGACCATTGGCAATATATCGCTGATATATCGCTTTCGACGTAAGCCAGAGGATCGTCAGCTAACTATCGAAGAGCAGGCGTTTCAATTCTGGATGGACTTCTTTCTGGAGGCCATCAAAATCAAAGAGATTAATAGCATAAGATTTCCCATATTGGTAACTAACATTCTCGACCTTTAAAATGTTCAACTAATCATAATATCTCTTCTGCATTGCAGATACTCGAACCCAACAAAATATACATGCCCAGCTATGTGACCATGAATATGGACGCCGATGAGAAGTCAATACAAATTGTGAACATATGTCTGGCGCACTCAAAGAATGCTTGCAAGAAGTTGCATAACTTTCTGTTTGTTGCCTCTAAGATTAAATCTGTTAGCCTGTACAAGCGGGACGATCTCTGTGCGTATCTTTATGTACATCACAATTCTGACGACTTTCAAATCTACTTTCCGTCCACCGAGTGCCGACAACATTTTTACGATCGGATTCTGGAAATGACTGCTGATCAGGAGGTCTTTGTAAATCTAGCGACTGACGAGGCGCAAATTGAAGTGAGTAACAACATTAAATTTAATTATTGATAGCTTATCAACCACTTGTATCGCCTGTAGTACGAATATGATTACAATGATCAGAATCGCAAGATTACGCTAGGCAAGGGCACTTATGGGACTGTATACGCGGCGAGGGATAAGCAAACCCAGGTGCGCATTGCCATAAAAGTGGTGCCAGAGAAGAACTCACAGGATGTGCAGCCATTGCATGAGGAGATCAAGCTGCATTCGCAGCTGCGCCATCGCAATATTGTACAATATTTGGGCTCACGGTCCGAGGATGGATTCTTTAAGATCTTTATGGAGCAGGTGCCTGGTGGCTCCTTATCCGATCTGCTTAAGACTAAATGGGGTCCGCTCAAGGATAACGAGTCCACCATGGCCTTCTACTCCAAGCAGATACTGCAGGGCCTCAAATATCTACACGAGCAGGACATTGTACATCGTGACATCAAAGGTGACAATGTGCTGGTCAACACGTACAGCGGCGTGGTCAAGATCTCCGACTTTGGCACCTCAAAGCGCTTGGCGCGTATCAACCCCATGACAGACACATTTGCTGGCACACTGCAATACATGGCGCCAGAGGTGATTGATCAGGGCGTCCGTGGCTATGGGCCTCCTGCGGATATCTGGTCCTTTGGCTGCACAAACGTTGAAATGGCCACTGGCAGTCCACCGTTCAGTGAACTAGGCAATCCGCAGGCAGCCATGTTTAAGGTGGGCTTCTACAAAAAGCATCCGGACATACCTGAAGAAATGTCATCAAATGCCAAGAACTTTATATTGCGCTGCTTTGCCATTAGCGTTCAGGACAGACCGTCGGCGGCGCAGCTGCTTGATGATCCCTTTTTGACCGAGTAAGTGAAGCACATCGCGATAAACTTCAATTTGTTTTATACTTTCCCTTTCCATGACAGCAAAACACGCAAGCTGCGACCCGCACTGCCCATCAATACATCGGAGTTTGGCCGCAGCATATCTGTGCCCGCTGATCGATTGGTGCACAAAACGACAACGCCATTGACGTACAACACCACATCGAATACGCCTACCACGCCAGAATTGGAGTAAGTTTTGCTGTCATTTGGCATTTGTGTGAACTCTTCTCATTGGTATGATTGCCTTTGCAGCGTTACACTCAGTACATCGTCAGTGGACATTATTGAGCTGAGCAGCAATATGATCGAACGGAGGAATTCGTCTGGATTTCTGCTCTCACCGGAAATAGAACCTCAGACACCTTCGCTGCGTACGAGCATAAGCGACACAAGCGAAACGGACGGGTTTTATCGCTTGAAAAAGGACTCGCAGCGGCGCACAACGCTGTCCAAAGTGCTGGCACTGGACGAGTCCAAGATATGTGAGATTTGGGAGAAGAAGATCAATGTGGATCAGAACTTTATAGCCATACGTAAAGGCGATCTGGAGCTACTAATACGCGGCCTGCGCGACTACATTATGAACGAGAATGAGAAGCATCTGGAGGCGACCATCAATGAACTGAAACAGAAACTCAATAACGATGCGGTCGCACTAGATCATTTGCATTTGGCGTTATACTCATTTCAGGATGCGGTTGTGTGCGTGCTGAGGCTGCACTGCATTAAACCACATTGGATGTTTGCGCTTGACAATCTGGTGAAGCGTGCCGTGCAGGCAGCCGTTACTATTTTCTCCCCCGAACTGGGCGCCAATCTGGCCGATAAGGATTTGTCTGGCAATGATGATGAGAGCGTGATCAACTCAGGTCCGCAAGCATCGACCGATAGTCAGGAGAAGCAACAGCAGCCGTTGGAGAAGCTGCTGCCCGCCAGCAGCGCCGGCGCCGTGCCACAGTCCGATCAATGTGATGGAGTGGGCAACTCAGTCGAGTGTGTGCGCATCCTGCGGGACATACGTGACAATCAGAAGCAGCTACAGCTACAGATAATGGAGCAGAACCGTCAGAGCCTTCGCGCACTGCACAATATCAGTCAGGAGCTGGCGCATATTTATATGGGCGGCCGCAAGCGCTTGAGGTGAGCAGCAGCAAAGTAAAAGGTTTTGAAATTCAATCATCTCTCTAGATACAATTATAGACGCACCATTAACGGCTTAAATAAGAAGTGCCACAGAATGAGCCCCAGTGGCGCTGGCAACGTTGCCACCCGCCAAACCCTAAATGCCAATCCCCGCCGACAGCTAACCAAGCACAATTTTGGTCTGCATGAAATAGACGAACAATTGGAGCAGTGGTTGGCCCAGCATGACATTGATGAGTTCTCAAAAACGCTCATTCTGAATGAAGGTTTCACTTTTGAGGATTTCATATACAACATGGAAAAGCTAGACCTAATGCGTCTGGGCTTACGGTATGGCACCATAAGCAGAAAAATTCATTCAAGACACATTGCTAACACTATCTTTTTCGATTTTTTCGTACAGCGTTGGCATCGAGGTGCGCTTGTGGAAACTCATCATACAGGAACGAGCTTGCACCTCGGAGTGCGTAGACAGTCCGCCAGGCACATACCACAAGCCTGTCAACAACAATACCATTACAACAAATTCAACTGATACGAACAGTTTTGGTCTGGCCAAGTCCATAATCAAAAAGAGCGATAGTGAATATGCCTCGTGCAGCGAATGACTATCCCGCCCCGCCCAGTGAGCTAAGTGAGCCTAATGGAAGGATTAGGAGTAGATGGATAAGAGAAGGGAGATGCATACAACGCCTATGCTCTTACATCGATTGTTGTTGTTTTAACTGACTTTGTTTAATTATAAATGTTGTCTTTTGTGCTACTACTAACAGCTGCAAAACCTAGAATTAAGTTAAAAAGTTTCAATGAGCGCCTTAAAGCGAGATTCACACAAGTGTACACAGTTTTATATGCGCCTGTGTGAAGTCTTATGTCTTCAATAACTCTGCATGTTAATTTATAAAATGGAATTTAAGTGCCTTAAATTAAAACCTGGATAAATACAATGTGAACATTTTTGCATAAGTTTGAAGTGTTTAATGCATAAAATGTTGCGATAACAAATTGAGTTGTTTATATTTTTTTTTATGAAAGTCGGCACAAATTTTAAAGTGACGCTGTTAATTTATATTTTAGCAGTTTATTCTGCTTATGTTAACAGAATATTGAAAAATACTCATAGCGTTTTATTTAAACTTAACTGCTTCACATAATACACAAACAAATTTGTAACAGCGTTTCGTTTAACCATAAATGTTAGTAAAAGAGCGCCACTGCTGTTTGAAATTGTCCCTTGTTTTATGTGTGTACAGGGTTAACTGTAGGAAAGGGAAATGAAAGGAAGAACAATTTTGTAACTTTTCTAGTTCGTTTGCCTTTATTTTTTTTTTTTAGATTTTTAGTCTTTATTGACATTGCAGAAGTTTGACCTTGTCATATGTTAGTTAACATTGTTATGTTATGTAACAATTTGATTTTATAGTTATTGTTATTCGAAAGCGTTTCGTTCTGTTGCTGCAGTTGTTCTTGCTGTTGTTGTTTTGTTGTTATTGATGTTGTAATATTTGTTGCTGTTGCTGTTGTAAGTTGTTATTGTTGTGGCCTCTTATGCCTTGGACTCGGCCTCGCTAGCTGTCGCTGTGGACTGAGCATCGCTGGACTTGCCATCGTCCACCTTGCCAAAGACGCAGCATGGGCATTTCTCTTTGAGGGCCAAGCGGTACTTGGGATGGCTATAATTATGGTTAATCAGATAGAGATCTCCTTATACTGTTAAGAAATTGAGGGAACTCACCTAATGCCGTACACAATTGGGTTGTAGCAGGCAGCCGACTTGGCAAAGCAGGCGCCCCAAATGGTGTTCAATGGTGTGAGGCCCTCAAACTTGAAGAGGCCCATGCAATTGATGATCAGGTAGGGTGTCCACGCCATGAACCACAGGGAGATGGTTACCAGAGCGACCTTGGCCAGTTTGCCCTCAGCGCTCTTCTCGGCATCCTCGGACGAGCGCAGAGATTTGACATTCATTTTCTTGGCCTGCTCGCGCATGGCTTTCTCGTGGGCAGAGACGGCCTATGAAAGGACAGTGTGAGCCAGAGCTAGTATATGAGATAATTGAATACAACTTACGGCAATGATGAACCAGTAGGAATAGCAGATCAAGAACAGCGGGATATAGTACACAAAGATGGAGTAGAAGATCAGATATGAGCGTGGATTCCAATCGCGCTCCAAGTAGTCAATACCGCACGATGTCAGATTACCCTCGGGCACATATCTAACAGATATGAATTTGATATAAGATATAGCATTAATATGAATATCCATTATTATTGTTCGCTCACCTGCTCCAGCCGAAGGCGGGCGCCAGGCACCAAATGCTCGACATAAACCATATGTAGGCAATTTTACCCAATGCCAGAGGTATTGTCATAGGACGGCCGGCCATGCCCTTGACAATCACTTGATAACGATCCAGCGATATCATGCACATGGACCAAATGGAGCTGCAGCCAAATGCCGAGCCCAGGCCGGCATAAATGTCGCACATCATTGGACCAAGCACCCAGGTCTCGAAGTACAGGTTAATGCCCATCATGGGCGTGTTGGTAATCATAATACCAAAGTCCGATATTGCCAGATTGATGACCAAAAGGTTAGCAGGCGTGCGCAACGATTTTGTTGTGGCGAATATATAAATCACCACGCCATTTCCACACCAAGAAATCATGCCAATTACGATCATATAGGCGGTCAGAATTTTCGCCCAAATGGGATCCATGGCGGGAAACTGATTCCAATATGGGCTAATTAAATGCGCCATATCGGGTGTGACCTGTTAAAGAGTTGCAGTTTACGATTAGACTATCATATGACCATTCCTTTGCATCATTTCTCTATTACCTTATCTACCACTGATCCATTGGACAGTGGGGCAAAATGTGGCCCCAGCTGTGTAGCTACTGCTGCAAAACTGTACAAAAGGATATAATTATTTAGCTAACAATACATCCTTATATACATGGTCAAGTTCTTATACCTTTCCATTTTGAATTTTGATTTGGGTCTGGCACTATATCCCGGCTCTCACTTTCACAAACTTCTTCAGTTACATAAAAAGCTGCAAGTTAACACTTTAAATTTCAAACACTTTTTACATAAATTTATGGCTTTTATTTTTATTTTTTCTGAATATTTCACTGGAGCGGACTATTCGCGGCGATTGGTCGTTGGAAACCTGCGTCTGTGCCTGGCTCAACTGGCGGTTTTATAGTTTTTCTAAAGGTTCACCTACAAATTCAATTAGACGCCACACTCGGCTCAAGACGTAGCGTCGTTGCATTTTAAGGCCTAAAAATAAAGGCGTTAACAGCTTTTGGCTTATAACATATGCAATTGGCAAAACTAAAACAAAGCATAACAAAATATAATATATAAAATATTATATGTGCTTGTCCAATGTCAATAGCTATTCTTCTTTTGGTACTTTAAAGGCTTCCAAGCTCCAGATTCTCACTGCGACGCCACTGGCCAACTTGCCCAACGCTTGAGCTGACATTGTGCCACAAAACGGGCGTGGAAAGTCAGCGATTTAATATGTCAATGCAATGTGCAAATATGAAGAACACAGTCAATCAATAAGTATGCAACGCATCCAAACAATACCACAGATAGGCAAAATCTTAAGCAAGCTTGAAAGTACGTTGACTTCACGCTGCGTATGCGTAATAAGTCTGAGTCGTTGCCTTATTGCGCATACGCACTGTGACAGGCCTTTTAATATTGAATACAAATCATCAAAGATTTTAAATTTATTGCTAGCATATGTTCAAATAAAACTAAGAACTTAGTGCAACTGGTTTCATATATTGATCCTTAATCATTTTTGTATTAATGCAATTTTAGTTGGTTTTACTTTACGAAAGGGCAAATAGTTGCTCACCTTGCAAAATACGTATTTTCAACAGTCATTAAATGTTGTCTTAGTCGTAGCTCAGTATTATTTATATTTGTATACTAGAGAACGGCTTGCGGTCAACGCATTTGACTTAATTCTAGTATTTACTCAAATCCGCCTCTATCAATTCTCTCTGTGAGAGTAGCCGTTGCTATTTTACCTGGCTTTTACCTGCCTTAAACAAAACACTTCACTCTGCACTGCCCCTTGGCACAAGCTTTCCAACAAAACAAAAAATAAGCGAAAATGTTGCGCTTAAGGCTTAAAAGTGGTACTGAACTGTTTTGCCTACGTCTATTTATATGTAGATCATTTTTGTTGGTTAGTTTTTACTATGCATAATAATAATATAACATGATTATACTAAAGCTAGCATATTTCGATTTACAGAATATTTTTTTATTTATTTAGCTTGCAAAAATGTACTAATAATAAAAAAATTATGAGAGTTTTATTGTTTTTATTTTTCAGATCTCCAAACGATACGCATTTAATAGGATCTTTAATATTAATTATATTTTGATAAAGTTTATTATTTAAGGTAGTAGTTACTATATTCATACACAGAAAATTTAAAGAGAAATGGATATTCATTTGGTCACAGATATTTTCTTAATTAAATCATACTTAATTGGTTTTATCTTAATCTAATTTGTATCGCTGCTATGAATCAGCCATTAGTGATAAATTTTTTGTTCAAATCCCGAGCATTAAGTGTAATCCGCTTATTCATCCAGTGTTCCATCAATTGATCTATTCACACTTCAATTGTAGCGCTCGAGTTCCATTGTTTACTTGTCGTCTCATATGTCAGAGAGCGTTTAAACAAATACATAGGTACAAAAGAATGTGTGTGTGTGTATGTGTGTGAGGCCCATTGAAGGTGTGGGTGTGCATTGCTAACATTGGACGTGGGGCTTACGTTTTGTCAAATCTTCAGTGGGGCATAAAGCTCTTGGTTTATTTAATGCGCATCGTAAACTTAACACATTCGCATAAATTGGGTCAAAGCAGCTCTAGAGCCGATCTCTAATCCAACTGACGTTCGATCTTAACGTGCCACCCTTATATGGCCGTGGAACGAGGCATGGCCGGGGCAGCTAAACTAAATAACTGTCAATTTATGAGACAATCAACATGTGTAAAGGTTGAGATCTTTTGGTTAAAATCAATTACCGCAAAACAGCATGCGAAATGAGAGGCGAATGGGAAGCAGCAACAGGCAATAAAGATAAAAATGAGCAGATCAAACAAAACAAAACAATACAAAGCGAAACCGGAAGCTGCGCTCCGTTGATGATCATCGTTATTACAGTAGCTACAGCACTTGCGGTTAACCCTCCCGTATATTCGTCTACCTGGCCCTGTCTATGTGTTTGTGTGCTAATGTAGAACTTAACAGCAAACAGGTAAATACTCGTAATAAAGCTGCCTCCGCACAATTTATATGACAGACGACGACGCAGAATTCGAACATCATTTCGAGTTTCTTTAAACAAACCAAAGCGCCCACCTGCAAATTAATATAAACAAAATACACGTACAAAACAGCAAAAAATGCCAAAATATGGGAGAAAAAATATTTAAAAAAATAAAATGACTGCAACAAACATCGTGAAAAAAGGCACGACAGAAATGTCTTATTTAGTATTAGCAAAGCGAAATAAATGTTTCAGGTTTTATTCTTCATCGTGTGTCAAGCCAAAAGAATCAAGCGAACACATAAGTGGGTATGCTAATGTTTGTATACCCTATAAAATTTGGAAAACACATCCTATTTTTATTTGGAATGACTTTAAGTCTACGTTTATCTCCGAGATTGAAACGCCATCTAAATATCGATCATTGCATTTAATATTGCAGAATAAAACACTTATGGATGGATTCAGAGTTTAGTTTGAAAGATTTCCTCTATTGCAATGCGGAAGTTTTTTAAAAACTTTTCACTGTAAATGGGAGATAAATGAAAATGAAATTTTTAAGAAATACTTTGAGCATTATTCATTTAAAGAAAAATTGATTATTTTCGTATAAATTTAATTATAAAATTTTTAAAGTACATTCCTGATGAATTGCGGATTAGTATAAAATGATGTTGTTAATATTCTTCTAAGATATTTCATCTCATGGCCAAAAGTACTTAAAAAATCAACATAATTTTTGAAAAAAGTTATACTTCGAAGAATTTGTAGAGACTGTTTAAAGATTGATTTGATAACTCCAACTTAATAATTTTTGTTAAATATTCAATAATTCACATATTGTTTGGCATTTTTAGATCCGCTGCAAACTTGATGGCTTATTCAGTGTGTCCTATTTTGTTGCATAGCGCATAATTAACAAACACCTTTGCTTTGATTTTTGTTGTTGCTATTGTTGTTCTTTTTTGTGCGACAGCGTGTTGTGTGTGGGTACGGCAAGTGTTCTGCGTCTGCGTCTGCGTCTACGTCAGTGTCTGCGTCTGAGTGTGCGTGCTGTGTGGGGGTAAGTGAGAGAGCAGAGAGTGAGCGCTGCTGCTGCTCAAAGAACGCCAAAGTAAATGGCGATGCTGGCGCTCACGTTCGCATCTGAGCGTGTGAGTGCATGTGTGTGCGTGTGAGTGGGAGCGCGCCAATCGTGTACGCTCATTGTCATTAGCTGCTGCAACAGCTGAGATCACTTCCACTTGGCACAATACGGACTGCGACGGCGACGGCGACGGCGACAACGACTGCGACGGCGACAGAGACTGAGGCAGAGGCTGATGTTATTTTCAGCAGCGAGCAGAGCGGCCAATGATTTACAGTAACAACACGAAGCTAATCAGCAGCGCTCGCGTCCGCGTGCAGTGCGCTCGGTAATTTTGTAAAATGTACACGGCGATATACTGTTAAATTTAGCGCCCCGGTCAAAGATTCCAAAAGATTTTCCGCCAACTTGCCAGATGCGTACTTACACAAACCCCACATATACATACATACATACATACTATATACAATATCGTACATATGTATGTGTGTGTTTTGATTTAATTTTGATGATCTTTGATCGTTGTTAACTTGTTTCATTTGTGGCCAAAATGAAATGTCAAATCGCAAATTTCTATTAACCTTTGTTTGGTTTATTAATTAATGACGAAACCCCAAGCTGTGCGCGTCATCGTGACTGTCGTCAGCGTGCGCACGCCTTTGGGGCATAAATGCAATTAAATCATTAATAAAGCCAGACAAATATCAAACAAATATACATATGTACATATACCCGATATACATACATACATACATACAGATCTACGTATGTTAAGTGCAATAAGAAAGTGTGTGGCAAGCTACATTTGAGGCACGGAAGCAGCAGCAGTCCCAGTCTCAGAAGCAGCAACTACTTCGAAATTTATTTTCGAATAAATAGTACAAAGTTGAAGAAGAAGAAGCAGCAGCAGCAGCCGCCACACGTAAAAACAGCAAAAACGCCGCAACGGGCAACGTCGACGCGTCGCGACGGGGCGGACTCTTATTTGTCTTACGCGTGCACAGTGCGTTGCACTCCATTTGCACTGCACCAATTGCATAATATGTGAATCCACTTGATTAATTTGTTGTTGTTCATAGGCATCAACAAGGCAATTGCGTTGCGATAATTTAATGCTGATTATTTCACACCTAAGTGCCAAAAAGAATTTATTAGTTTTAATAATATGTTAAGTGATTATCGCACCTTCACTTTAACCGAAAGAGAATAAAACTTCGGGTGGTGAATACCCTTTCAAAATTCCTAGTTGAACTAGCTTCCATGACAGAATACAAGTTTTCTTACAGAACCTCAATTTCCGATAAATTGTTTCTATGTTTGATCCCGATTTTGATCAGATTTGATCAACCTGGAGCCAAGCATTGTAGAGTTTGGTCGAAGCAATATCTTGGAAAACCTAAATGATTACAATACAGCTCGACTTATGACTCATCGTTTCTATTTAGCTACGTATATTATATAGAATATATATTACTTATGGCCTCGTTACACATTTCAAGAACAGACTGTAATACCCTCTGCAAGGGTACAATATTTGTTTACTCGGAGAGGACTACTCAAAGGGATACAAACTTAAACGTTACTTTTCGCTTAAATATCCATCTTATACCTTAACTCTCTAGACATGATTAAAATTTATTTTCAAATGCATTATATTCACTCGACGTTGCTTGAATAGCAATTTATTAGTTTTCTAGCCAAAAAAGTTATTACCTTTGGCTGCTAAATAAAATACTATCCGTAATTTTGTTCATCAGAGATGATCAAATCAAAATTGCTTCATGCATAGTAAAAAAATGTGCTTGTATTCACTAATTTAAGAATTTGCAATTGTGCTGTAACCACTGTGCAGAGTGTGCGCGTTTTACGTATTGAGATGATGCCCCGATCCCGATGCTAATGCCGCCGTATATTTTTGTGTGTGCGTCTCCCCGTCAACGTAGCGCGCTGTGTTTCGGCGTCTGAAATAAACGAAATAGGAAATTTTGGTATTTCTTTTAAAAATAGATTTCGCCATACGGACAAAAGTTAAAACGAGGAAAATGTGAAAAGTGAATGAAACGCATGAAAATTTGTAAAAATCAAGCAAAATTACAGTGCTACAGTGCGAACAAATAGAGATTATCAAATGTGTATTCATTTATTTGGCAAAAAAACATCAAAATTTCATTGAAATAAACTTTGTTTAAATGTAGACAAACGATAAATTAAAATGTCAATAGTAAATATCGACTTTTTAAGTGCAAAATAAAATTTAGTGACACGAATTGTTTTAATACAGCAAAATTCAAAAACGCTTGTTTAAGCGGCATTTCTCAATATGCAAGCGTCTTCGACCACAACAACGACAACAACAAAAACTAAAAAGCTCAGCAGCAGTGGAAGCGGCGGCGGCAGCGGCAGCGGCGCTGCCGTTCTCAGCGCAATGGCCATGACGAGTGCTAGCAAAACAACAACAACAACAACCACACGCAAGCCGGCAGGAGCCGGTGCCACCCAAAGCCCAAAATCCCCAAAAGCAGCGCCGGTGATCGGCAGCGATGCAAGCGCCGAAATCGCAGAGCTGTCTAAGAAGATTAGCGAGCACGCCGATGCCATATATCACACGTGGAAGAGCCGGGGCCTGCCGCCGGCGCAGCTGCTTGAGATGTACACAAATGCGGCGGCCTCGGGTGATTTTGCGGATGTTGCTGTTGCCGCTGCGACGGCAGCAACGGATATCAGCTGCGCTGAGGGCTTGCAAAAGATGGTCACCAGCTTTGTGAACAAAGACAAAGAGCAAAGGGGCAAGGGCGGCGTTAAAAAGGCGGAAGTGGGCGTGACGGCTCAGTCAAATGGCAATGGCAAGCTGAAGAAAACGACGGCGGCAACAAATGCAACAGCAACAGCAGCAGCAACATCAACGCCAACACCAACAGCAACTGCAACAAGCAAACAAGGCAAAAGCGCGCCGCACCAACAAGCATTGCAATCGCCCAAAAAAGTGGCTGCAGTTGCAAGCAAAACGCTGCCCGATGCTAATCTCAATTATGACATAGACTTGCAACTGGATGTTAATAAATTGTCGCAGCAACAGACGCAGCAATTGCTTAATATCACCGAGTTGCTAAAAAGGGAGACGGCGGCAGCAGCAGCAGCGGCAGCGGCTGCAACACCTGCCAAAAAGCGTCAGAGCAGCGCCAACAGCAGCAAGGCTGGCAGCAACTCTATAAGCGCTAATAGCAACAGCAGCAACAAGTTAACAGCAACAGAGCAGCCCAGCAAAAAGCTGAGCAAGGGCAGCAGCAACAACAGCAGTAGCAACAGCAGCAGCGGGGCAAGTGCGGAGAGTGCAGCTCATGGAGTAGATACAGTTGATGCAGATGCGTCCCGCGTAGTCGTGGCTGTGCTGGGAGTGACAGATAAGAACGTCGGCGAGGCAGCGATTGGCAATCGCAAGACCAGCAAATCCAAAGATAACAGCAGCGAGCAACAGAAGCCGGCAATGGCGGCGCCAATAACCAAAGAAAAGCCAACAATTACGCGCAAAATGGCTAACAGCAGCAGTCGTAGCAGCAACATTGATAACAGCAACGCCAGCAACATTGTGGCCAGTGCAACATCAACTGCAACAGGCGCTGAGTCGCCAGCAACATTGGCGGCCACAACGATGCCAACGTTGAATAAAATCAAACCGACTAGCGGCGGCCGTACAGCGCTTACCAATGGCCAGGATAAGAATTGTAATATACTTAAAGTCACGTGTAAACATTATTAAATTCAACATATTGCTGCTATTCCATTCCATTCCATTCTAGTGGGCAGACCGATCCTGACACGTGGCTCCGTTGCCGAGCGTGTGCTATTGTTTGAGAAGCGTCCGGATGGGCGCAGCCCGTTTCTCGATATCAAACGTCCCGTGGATCCGCCGCCCAAAAGTCTACTCAAGGTGAGAGAGTCCAGCCCACCTAATTTCCCGCCCGTTTACCTAACCCCACCCCACACGTCATACAACAAATAAATGCTGTTTTCTAAATTTATGAAAATTGCCACAGATCAGAGAGTGTGTAGATTTCACTTGTTATCTAACAATTGCAAATAGCAAATGAAAAATAACCACAGCGCGGCAGCAACAATAGCAACAAATCGCACATGCCCCGCCACGCCCTCTCCCTCGCCACCCCGCCGCGACTCCCAAATGCAATTGCAAAATTGCAAATATCGTGGCTGCCTCTTATCGGGCCGCCGTAGCATCATTGATTGATTTAAGGTTACCCCAAGACGCCATCCCCAATGCTTGCCAACTGAGATGAGACAGAAGCGAACATAGAATACTGCATTTGCCAATACGCCACTAGGGTTATTCACTTTGAGTGTAGGTTTAGGTTTAGGCCAGGTTTACTGCTTCAAGATTAACATCTATTCAAGATAAAAGATCTTGGGTACTAACTGAAAGGTTGGACACTCAAGCTTATATAACATTGGCTAGGTTTATTGAGATATAATAAAGTTATAAGTTAAAGGTTATATGATATTTAGGAATTTGTAGCTACTTTAATATTTAGAGACATTTAGGCATATAGTATTTGTTTACATATACTAAACTAAAAGATATTCAAAGTTAAGCACATAAGCTTATTACAACGGGCAGGCTTATTAAGATATGGATACCAAAAGTAATACTCATAAAAGGTATTGCAAGATCGTAGGCAGTTAAAGGTGGTACAAAGTTTAGGTACTAGTAACTACCTACATTTTAATTTTTAGACTGGATGCGTATATCACTACTAAGTCCAAAATGAATGCAAATAAATCGATGTCACTATCGATCGTTTTTCTTTTCCAGCACTATCGATTGTTTTCCCGCAATTGTGATCGTTATAGATACCCCATACAAGCTAATGAAAGATCGCGTGCAGTTTGACTACTTTTATTAATTTCAAAAAAACTACCCTTAAACACTATTAATATATTCTTTTCACTTTTTCAAATCCTCAAATTTGTCTATTTTTAAAATATTACTCTCGCTGGTGTAGGCAAAAACTATCGAAACTATTGAATGGGGTTCTTTCGTTATATTTGCATCTCTAACTTAGAGATCAAGTAGATCATAAATAAGTTTTGAATAGCCCTTCAAAATTAAAATTTCGAAGATATTACTGAGTTGCACTCATGTTATATTTTTGTATATTATGAAATTGGTGAGTTTTCCCATTGCAAAATATTTTGTTGTAGACCACAATATTGACTACCCCTACTCAATATGCATATTCTCCTATACAAACAATCAAATCAAGCATTTACGATCAGCACGATCGTGCATAGGCAAAAAGAAAAAATAATACCAAACAGCAACAAAAAATATATACTTATACATATATACTATAAACAGACCAACAACGAGTTGAATACGAGCAAAATACAATACAAGCACATGATTATTTAAGCAACGTGAATTGCATACACTTTTTTCATGTTTATTGTTGTTTCGGGGTTTTTTTTTGGCTAATTATTTAATTATAACGCTCTGTGCTGCATATATGAATGGCAGGGTGTATTTATAAGCATGTGTCTGGCTTCATACTTAATATCTACTTTACTTACTCACTGGGTCCTCACCCTCCTAACGCTGTTTCATTATGAAATTTCTGGTTTTGGGACGCCAACGTAGAACTTTTATTTAATTGCTTGTGATTTCAAAGTCAATAATTGCTAAAAATAATTCACAACTCTGTTAGCAATTATTTGTGCGATTCGATTTTAGCAGATACAATTGAAGTCTTGTTCTTTCCACATCCACTTATTTATTTAACAACAATGCGTATGCGTAATATTTTGCTTGGCTATCGAGCGTATCCGTGCGTATACGTAATATGCGCACATGCCCCATGCAATCGTCAATTTCTATGTGTGTATTTGTATTTCTTGCTGGTCTCTATTGCGCATAGAGTTGAGATTAATATTAATGCTGCCGTTGACAGTTTTAAAATCATGAATGGCCTGTGCGTGGATTATAATCGATGTGTATTCCGTTAAGTTGGAACATCTCATTGTGCACAACAAGACTTATGGCTAAAAGCAAATGATGTGCTTATATGGCATCCATAGAGAAACAAAGGTGGCACACAAAAGATCAGGCACAACAAAAGGCGAATCTTAGAATCAGGAACATTTGTGTGTGGGCAGAAGAAATCTAATTGAAATTTGCACGTGGGCCGTTCTTGAAATAGCCAGGTTATTTGTACTTAATCTTATTAAATTATTAGTATTTTCCATTTGGGTCTGAGCTAACTTTTAAAAAGTTTTTCATAATAAGTGGAATGGTTTATTATTGTCATTAATAATATAATTGTTAGGCCTGTTCCCATTTACTTAGTACTTTTCCTTAGCAACCGTTTTCTATTCTGAACTCAAACCAAAAATCCAATCGAAATTTAGAACAGTTTCAAGTTCGACTAATTAAAAGGGTGAGATTATTTGAATATCTAAGAAAGCTTCACAGAAATAGGACTAATATAATACAATAATATTTTATAGTGCTCGCCATGAGCAACAATTAAAAATGTTTATATTGTGCATATTTTAGAGCCCGAGAACACAAATGATTTTCCAGAAATTTTGAAATTTATTTATATTAGTTTCTAACTTTCAACTTTTATTGTTGCAATCGCGCATAATTGGATTAAATTAGGCACTTTTAAAGAGCACCAAACACACATCCCACCTAAGAAAATTTGTTTCAATTGTATAGATTTTCTTCTATAGATCATTTTCATTGGCGCCAATTAAGATATTATAAATTTAGCTTCAATTTGCTGATGAATTTAGCACAATAGCAACAACAATTTCTCTGTTTGAGAATCTGTTGATCTGTTTCTCATTCCTAGCTGCTTTCTCTGTGGCATTATTCAGTAAACCAATAAAGCATTGTTTATTTAAATACATTGGCATATTTTATAATAAATTAAAAGGGCCAACTGATGGGGCGTGGCAATTGAAAATTTGTTTGCGTTTCTCCACGAAAAATACGAGGAGATGTAAACAAAAACTTGGCAAAAATTTCAAAATAAATTTACCATTTTATTTAGTGCCTCTTTGGACCGCAAAACCGCCCGAGAATTGTTTTGTTTAGATAATTTTGAGATGTATATAAAGTTGGGCATATTAAGTTTGTACTAATCTATGTATATGTATTGAAGGTTAAGCTGCACGCCACACCGCCAACGCCGCAGTCACAGGATCTGCTCCAAAAGGAGATACGGAGCACAAAAAGCGTTTATATACCCAGGTAGGTATCTGGTCTACAGCCCCGAATTGAATATTGATTGGAATTTGATTTGATTTTGTTCATTGCAGATTCTACTTTCCACATGGCAAGCCACAGCCGACAATTGCCATGGAGCGGGTTGTACGGGGCATACTGTCCGCCTTCGACAGCTTTCCCAACAATCAGGTGACCAAGGACGAGCTGCCTCGCATCCTGAAGCTGTGCGGCCTGCCCTTCTACTGGCGCATGCCGGTCATGAACTTCTGTCAGGCTGCCAACACGGGCTTGGTAGAACGTCAGCGTTTTGTCGAGTTCTGGAAGCAGTACGTTAACTCCGTCCTATCGCACTTAATTTGTTTAATCAGCAAAGTTTTTATTTGTAGAATGAATGTCTATTGTCATGAGGCGGCCTCGCGTTTTGTTTATATTTTGTCGCGTGGTCAACGCTTTCGTTCCTATATTGTGCCGGATGATCTGATTGGAATGGTACAGGACGTGGTTGATACGCATCCGGGCCTGGCTTTTCTCAAAGAAGCCACCGAGTTCCATTCCAGATACGTGCACACGGTCATCGCGCGCATCTTCTATTCGGTGAATCGCAGTTGGAGCGGCAAGATTACAATATCGGAGCTAAAGCGCTCAGATTTGCTGGAGGTGAGTCAATGCACAAATCACAAGGAAAGATAACACCCACAACTGAAGCATTTGTTGTGCAGATGATCAGCCTGCTCGAGGAGGAGGAGGACATCAATCAGATAATGGCCTTCTTTAGCTACGAGCACTTTTACGTGATCTACTGTAAATTCTGGGAATTGGATAAAGATCACGATCTGCTCATCAATCAGGAGGATCTGGCCAAACACAGCGATAATGCGCTTTCGACGCGCATCGTTGAGCGCATCTTCTCCGGCTGTGTGACACGCAGCGATAACAAAAAGTCGCCCAACGATGAGCCAAAAATGTCCTACACAGACTTTGTGTGGTTCATACTCTCAGAGGAGGATAAGCGCACGCCCACCGCGATTGAGTACTGGTTCCGGTGCATGGACATCGATGGCGATGGCGCCCTCTCCATGTACGAGCTGGAATATTTCTATGAGGAGCAGCAGCAGCGTATGGAGGGTATTGGCATTGAGTGTCTGCCCTTTGAGGACTGCCTGTGTCAGGTGAGCCCAACCGTAATCAATTCAAGTCTAAAGATCTAACACAATTTATGGTTCGCCCACAGATGCTGGATATGATTAAACCTGCAAACCGTGATTCCATTACACTGGGAGACTTGAAGCGCTGCAAAATGACGCACGTATTCTTCGACACGTTCTTCAACCTAGAGAAATATCTGGATCACGAACAGCGCGATCCTTTCGCCGCGCAGCGAGATGAATCAGTAAGTATTCCTGCGTAAATACGCATATTCGTTTCCACAATTACGCTTTTTTAAACTATGTCTAAATGGTAATAATCATATATATACATCACTTTACAGACCTCCGATTGGGATCGTTTTGCGGCACAAGAATACGAACTGCTTATATCTGAGGAAAATGATTGAGGCTCGTTACCAAATTCGGATTTTATCTGCTTATTTATATACAAACATACACTCAAGCAAACACACACACAACAAATATATTTATTTACTTACAAATTTTTATACAATTTATACACTACGTGAAAAAAGCAAAATCCCAAAAACAAATCAAATATTTTAGTGCTTATGTGCAATAAATTTAAAACTATTTATTAACGTGCCTTTCCAGTTATTCAGTTTGATTTTTAAGATAAAAGCCCTCAACATTTTCAAATTCTTTGCGGCTACAATTTTGTATACGAAAAAAGTTCACAAAAGGATGCGATTATACGCTTAAAATGAAACTGAATGTTGGAACACGCCAAAATGAATTTCGGATATAAAAGTTGCAGGAGTACATTTTTTGAGTAGTTAACCTTAGTCAATTTAATTTGTGCAAATTTTGTTTAGTTGAATATAATAATAAAATAAAAGTAATAATACATTTCTTGAATTTGTTTTAAATGGTACTCGCATTGAAGTTCAAATCTCTTTGAACATTAGAGCATTTTAAATGAAAATTATATATTGATCCATGATTACTTTAATTAGACCGCTCAAAATTTGACGACCCTGGAAGGAAATTAACTTGATCTGGAGAATAGAATATATACAAGACATAATATTGGACAACGATATGGGTCGAATGACTAGATCAACCTCGGCTTTTGTTACTGATCAAAAATTTTAGAAATTGATCAATGTTACTAGAAGTTCGGGTGTAATTCGGGATCCGAGGGCCAGAATCGCGATGAAGTTTCTATCGCGATCACATATCTAATATCGGTAATTAAGGATCTGGACAGACATGACTAGATCCACTCAACTTTTGTATATATGGACTTTATAAGGCCGGATAAACCTTCTTTAACGAGTGACATACCTTAGCACAATCTGATTATCCCTCGCCACTGTTTAATGGGTGCAAGCTAAACAATAATTTTCACAGAAAAATTCTGGAATAAAATCTTTAATTCGTTTTAAATTTTTTTTATTAAATTAATGTGAATTTTTTTTACTTTTTTGTTGTACAACTTAGATTAGTTAAAAATATTATTTGCTTCTCATTATCGTCATTAAGGCTACTATAAAAATTTGTAACTCACTTTTAACTACGCAAATATATTTGCCTAATTATTTTTATACAGCTATAATTGATATATGTATATTTGTATGTTTATGCAAAAATACAAAACTAACGCAGCGCCAACAGACAATTGTTTTATTCTCCAATTATAGGTATCAAAATGTTATGTTTTAAAAATATTTCATTTATTTGCTTTACATTTCTAGTGAAAAGTTAAATTTTTTTTTACAATTTGCCCTTTGTGGTTTTTGCAAACTATTTTATAACCGCTGTGGTGATGAAACAATTTACGCTGCTCGTCAGTTATGAATCACAGTTGCATATGGGGTATATATGATATATGTATGTTAATTGCGGAAGAGCCATTCAAAAATTGTGGCAGGGATTTCAGGAGAGGCTATGTACCAGCCAAAGTATCATTTAGACATGACTAAAAATATATAACACATTAACGATAATTGATACACTTAGATTAAATATAGTTCGCATTGAAGCATTCGAAGCAAAATGTGAAGAAAAGTTACTAAACTAAGTTAATGAAGCGTTGGCTAGAATCAAATGAAAAGCGTTGCAGGCTGTAAATATGTTTGCTTTTGTAGTTGTTGTTTGTTTTTTGTTTGTTGCTGCTGTTGTGTTTGCGTTTGCTTTTGCTTTTGGGTTGACGGCTCTTTAGCATTGTTTACTGTGTACTGTTTACTGTTTAAGTCGTACTTTTTCACTATCCTCAAAGTTCTTATCATTATCGTTGGTGGGCTCCGAGCTTGAGGCATCCGCAGAGTCACTGCTCGCCCTCACATCGTCATCCGTGGTGCGGCTGTAAACGGGCTTTGCATTGCCACGCACATAGTCGCCGGTTATGTGAACGCTTCTAATGTCCGAGCCGGGCACTATGAACATTGGATCCAGCAGCAGTTGTTCCTGTAAGCATACATTGTTGTAAATAAAGATTGTCAAACCGTTTATCAGCATTTGGCTTACCATAATGGAGCGCAGACCTCGTGCACCTGTGTGCCTTTCCATTGCTAATGAGGCGATCGATTCAACCGCATCTTCGGTAAATGAAAGATCCACCTCGTCCAGGCCCAACAATGCCTTGTATTGAGGCACCAGGGCGTTGCGCGGCTCGGTTAGAATGCGCACTAGCATGCTCACATTCAAGCTGTGGAAGGGCACAATCACAGGAAAGCGCCCAACGAATTCCTGCAGAAATCACAAGTTTTAAATTTTAGTTCAATGCAAGGAATTAAGAAAACAACAATGAAGTTGACGGCATAGCTGAATCGTCCTTTAAGAATGCTCGCAGTTTGATAAATAAGCTATACGTGGCCATACATCAATAAATGATGAACACCGTTCGCTACGTCCACTTGAGGCTAGTACTAGCCAGAAGCTAGAAGAGGCTAATAAGGCTAGAAATGATTCGACAAAATCTGTCGTTCGATTGAACTCATTCCGCACGATAGATCTCTAGTAAATAGAGTTATTGCAGTTACTTACGGGTATCATGCCAAATTCAACGAGATCACGCGCCTGCACTTTAGTCAGGCATCTATCACGCTCCTCCTGATCGTTGTCCATGGGACTGGCCGTCGATTGTGCGGCTCGACGGCCTGATCCGCTGGTTGAGGGCATGCCAAAGCCCAAATACTGCAAGGAAAACGAATCGCAAAAAGATAAATGATAAGAACAATGGATAACAAGACTGTTCGTTATGTTAATCGCTCCAAGCCAGAAAGAAGTACTCACCTTTTCGTTAAGGCGACGCGCGATAAGCCGATCGAGGCCCGTGTAAGCTCCCGAGGCTACAAACAGTATATTAGTTGTATCCACCTGCACCGTTTCGCCCCGCAGTTTTCGCGGCGAGTTACGTTCGGGCACGTTGACAACGGTGCCCTCGAGCATCTTGAGCATGCCCTGTTGAACACCCTCGCCACCCACGTCACGCAGCTGATGAATGCCAGGCACGGCGCCTATTTTGTCCACCTCGTCCAGAAATACAATGCCAGTTTGAGCGCGTTCCACACTGCGCAAAAGAAAATAGTTAATTATGTTTCTATCATGGAACGGTGCATAATTAATGTGAAATGTATAAATAAAGAGGCCTGAGGAGTACTTTCTTGCAAGGACAAGTTTATATTTTTCATTATTATATTAACTATTTTTTAACTTTCCTTATTTTCTCTACAAATTATACTTTCTTTTTGAATCTTAGTATTTTCTCAAGAGTATTAAAATAGCGACAAATATTGCAAATGTCAAATTCATTAGTTATTCAGTATTTATGAAGTCAAGAACATACCAAAAAATATCAGTTATTGTATACAAGGAAAATTCAAGATAAGTATTATTTTGAATTCGAAATTTACCAAAAAATAATTCTAAATAAAACCCGGTTTTGTGTTTATTAGAATTTTTGGATATTTTTTAGTCTATTAAATACCAAATACTTCAAATATAAATGCTAAGGGCTTGTTCACACTATCTAATATTTACGTTTAATATTTTCTAACATGATTTTCGTGAAACTGTGATAATGTTGCATATAAATATTACTTTGCATTCAAGGTGTTGCGCAATAATTGATGTTTAAGTAATTTTAAAAGTATAATGCGGTCCCTGGTTTATATTTATCATGTATGAAAGTGTTTAACTCACTTGTAATTGGCGTCCTGGAGCAGCTTTGATATAACGCTCTCAATGTCTTCCCCCACGTAGCCCGCTTGGGTAAGCGTTGTGCAATCGCAGATTGCAAAGGGTACGTCCAGGCAGCGGGCAATCGTCTGCGCAATCAGCGTCTTGCCCGAGCCCGTCGGTCCCAGCATTATAATATTGCTCTTCTCCAGTTTAACATCGTTGTTCTGCCTGTCCAGTATCTCCGAGCCGGGTCGTTGATCGCCGCGCGATGATCCCGTACTGCTGCCGCTGCCGTGGAGAGCGCCGCCTAGCCCACGGACAGCCGCCACCACCTGCACCACCGCCGGCCTGTACCTGCCGGCGCCGCCGAGCAGGTCAATGCCGGTAGCCAGCACAGATCTCGCGCAGAGCACCAGGTCAACGAGCCGCCATAGGCCTGGGTCTACGCAACAAGCGGCATCGCCGAGGAGCGCCAGGACAACCGCATCAACGGCATCCTCTGCGCAACCCCATCAACCGCTACGTCCAGCACCATTACCTCGCGGCGGCGGCATTGCGCCGACCTGGTTCCTCCTGGAGCAGCCTGCGCCCTACATCGAGAGCGCCCATGAAGAAGAGCAGCCATACCCGCGAAACCGCGCCGACGACAGCCACCCACCTGCGGCGGCCAGCGTACCGGCAGGACAGCCTGGACGCCGCCCGCCGAGCAGCCACCACCGCCGCCTGCCCGGCCTCAACAACGAAGAACACCGCCACGACGCCGAAGACAGCGTGCGCGAAGGCCAGCAAGCACGTCATCGAGATCGAGGCGCGCCTACGACAGCAGGTCAACAACAGGAGAGCATCACCGACTGCACATGACGGCCCACGACATGCTGCTGCACAAGAAAGCGCCTGGTTCCACACCTTCGTGACCCTGCTCAGCAGAAGGCGAATATCCGCGCCGTGACCGACGCGACCTGCGCGAGGAGGGCGCACATGGCCGAGCAGATGCCGATCTTCCCCAACCACAAGGAAGAACCTCAGCATATCACCACACCAATGACTACAGACCGCTGCTGGAGCGAGCAGCATCTACAGAGAGCAGACACCAGGGAACAGCAGAATCATAACAGCACACAACAGCCATCATGAAGCTCTGCTCAGAAGCACTGGAGGAACCGCCATCTACCGTTCGTGAATCGTCACTAATCCCAGACACCAGGCATTAGGACAAATGCTCACCAAGTGCTAAACCATCATGATAAACCAATCACAAACCACAGCACTATCGGATTGTTGATAAAACAACCACCCATACAACCACACCAGCAAGAACAGCACCAAGCATGACCAGTCACAGCTCTAGGGCTCCACTTCTTCCAGAGCTCAGAAGAAAACAAGAGCAAGGCAGCCCTAATCCGCCTACAGCTCCCAGCAGAGGAATTCACATCATGAAATGGCCAACTGAAGATGGAGCCCTGATCCCATAGCCTACAGCAGACGAACTCGGATCTGCAACTGACACCACCCACCGCACCTGCACAAGAAACAGCCCAGATGAGCCTGCGCCAGCGGCCTGCTCGACTCGGTGCAGGAAACAGCCCGCGACCTGAACACATCGTGAGCCAACACAAGAATGCCTGCTGGACACCCACAGCCAGCACCCCGGCTTCTTCCCCAACCAACGAGATCGAGCTGAGTCACCTGCAGGCAGCCAGAACAACGACATCGATCCACCAGGACAAGGAACGGCCCTGATAGCTGAGAAAACTACCTTTACTCCAGCCAAGGGCGCCACCCATACTGCCGCTGATGCACTGTCCAAGGTAATTTCAACAGCAATATCCGCACCAATGACTGCCCAAGCAACACTACACATTTTGAGCATCTCCTCAAATTGCCGATAGACTTTCCAATGAGCATTGCGCTGCTGAGGAACAACCGGTACCCTCAAGAAACACCAGCCCATACTGCATACAACCTAATAGGCTAGCATAGCAAAAACTGTCCCGTCATGATAGGCTAAAAGCCTAAAGGCAAATGCACATCAAACTTTAACATTACAATCAAGTTCACCAAATGTCGCCATATGCAGAAAGACGCAGGGATAGGCTTCAACTGAAGGAGAAAGAGCTAAATGTTAGACCATACTGAAGGTCAGTCATACGGAATAGTCACATAATTGTCAGACTAAATGCGGCACACAACACATAATCAATCAAATAACAATCCACTGAATGTATTCATCACCACCATGATCAACCCACCTGTGAAGCGGACATCCAGCTGATTTAGTACTCAGCTGAATCAATACTCAACACCACTGAATCCAGCCATACACATTCTTCCTGTTTCTGCATCTACACCGAAATATATATCGAGGCATTATAATAAACACTTTACAACCATCAACAACCTAATAACGAGCTAAATGAAGGATAAACGATCTGAGTCAATCAATGCACATAAATATATATCATATGAATGAATGAATGACACTACAACTGAACCATCATCACATAATCCATCAGAAGCAACCGAATGACGGGCTGCATCATTATCAACAGCGGAATCGTCAGCTTCTGATAAACAACTTCAGCAACTGCTGCAGACAGCCTGCCTCCAAAGGAAACTGATACAGGCACCCCCCATCTGAACATGGTTTGATTCTGACAGCAAGCGAGCCAGGCAGCATGTTTGTCATGAGCGAGCACCGCACACATTGTGTGTGCACACACACACACGCACCTGGCTCCCCAACACGCACACAAGACTCTGCACACACACTCAGCATGTGCCCATGTGTGCACACCACACACGCCCGCCTGCCCCACCTTTGTCCACACACGGAGCTCACACACACACCATCCTACAAACACCACCGCATTCACGCTGCTGCTGCTGTGTCCCCACGCAGCACCTGCTGTGCGTCTCTCCTCCCTCCCCACCAACACACACACACACACCCACCCCAGACATCATTTGATAGGCAGTCAGCTGACATCATCGATTCACTCACGGGGTCCCACACAAACTTTGATTCTTTCACACACACTGTCTCTCTCCTCTGTCGCCTGTTATGCGTCTATCTACCGCGAGCCTTTCATCGCTCAGCCGTGCCTTCGCGTGTGCCTGTGAATAAAGACTGCGCCTGTCTGCCTGTCTCCACCACACGAGGCCCCAGGTGCTCAGCCTCTGACTTTCTCACGTCGCCTCTGTGCGCCTGTCACGGAACGTCACTCTTCTGTCTCAACGTCTCCAGCAAGCCTTTATACACTTGCTGTCTGAACGCCCACAAGAACCAAGTCGCTGTTTGTCTGTCAGCCACTGCGTCCATCGTGCCTGCGGCCACACACCTGACAGCCCCACCGCCTGCTCAGATCGTTTGTCGAAATGCAGGCGGCTCCTTCAGCCCCACCAGCACCGTGTTATGAACATATCAGTGACCGGCAACACAGGCATCCGGACTGACAGACGCAGACAGCACCTGACTGCCTGGCTGTCCAGTGCCAATCGAACAGCATCAGCAACACCACTAGTATTGCTCATCTTTACTGAGTGTTTATCCGTTTGACTGTCACAGTTGTACTGTGCAGACCATCCCTTTGTCTGCCCCTTAGCTCCTCATTCCTCTTGTCCTGCTGCTTCATCACATCATCCCATCACTTCTCTCACGTCGCCTATATCAGATCCATCTCATCTTGTCCTATCCATCTTTCTTATTATCAGCCGGGTCCGTTTTTAATGGTCTCTGTGAGTTTCTGAAATTGTCCCACCTTCTTCCTTCAATATCACCATTCAGAGAAGACTGTTCCAAACCACACTGCCTGTCCCGCCCAGCCCCCTTCAGCTCCACATGCAGCCATATACCCCCTCTGGTCCTTGGCATTTCCTGGATTCCTGATGGGACTTCTGCCTCCTTGCACCCGGATTGGCAGCAAACTGACCTTGGAGTGAACCAGCTGCTCCCCGCCCGCAAAATGGGTGCGCAGCTGCCTGCTGGATCTGCGCCGATGTCCACCACCACTGTCTGTTTGACTCCACCCACCTTCAGCCTCCCCAGCACACCCAGCCACGTGAGAATGTGCGGTCTGAACCCCACCCGCCTGTTTCCTACCTTCGCCCCTTCCTGCTGACGCCCAGCCAGTCCCTCCTACTGTCACCTGCGGCTGGCTCCCCTCTGCCGCCGCCCATCACGCCGAGTTCGCCCCTTCCAGCCACGGTCACCACCACCAGAGCAGAACCTCGAGCATCCCCATCCTGCACATCACGAACAGCGCTGGAGCAACGGACTGCATCGAGCCGCAGCTGTCTCTCAGCGAATACAGTCCCGAGCAGCCACGATGCCCAGGACGCCAGCCGCCGAGCCGCACCTGTTCCTTCGACTCCTCCCACCCAAGCACCCATACCTGTACTCAGTACATAACCGCACCAGTCACTGTGGCCGAGCAGAACAGCCACACACCGAGCACACGCAGTCGACGAGATGGCACTGAAAAGACAGCCCTGTATCCAGCACATCCAGTCAGCCCAGCATCATTATACCTACGTATGTCCACCAAACACACTACGCAGAGCACCGGCACACAAACACACACTATACAATATCAAACACTACCCTCACAAGATGAGGTCACAGCCATATAGAAACCAACACTATATCTAGATGCATAATTGTGTACACTATGCTGCACTATAGTAACCAGGCAGACACCACCAGTCAAGAACAGTCATAAACGCGTGAGAACACTCACTACACACACACTATTATCACACGGCACCACACACACAAACCGTCAAAAGTACTCACAAACTGCACTGACTGTGCGCGAGAACAGCAGCACCACACACACACAGCACCACCCATAAAATCAAAACAGAAGGCAGGCAGGAAGGAGGCACACTGTCTGCTGAGCCAGGCACACAGAGGTCAGATCAGATGCAGAGACACACTCAGACACACACACACACACACACACACACACACACACACACACACATACCTACGCCGCACGCCCCGCCCACCACGGTCGGTGCCTGATGGACCCACAGCCGGGAGCCGACTCCTCTCTCTGCGCCGACCACAGCACACACACCCACCCGGACAGACCGACCCAGGTCCGACCCGCGACCGGGACCAGGGCGAGGCCGTGCGCGACAGATGAACGCACCTACCACAGCGCCAGCGCGGCCCGCGCCCAGCAGCGCGGCCAGCGCGGCGCGCTACACCACGCGCGAGGAGCTGCACGACAAGCTGCATCGCGGCGAATGGCCGACGGCGGCATCTGCATGTGCGCGACAGCCGCCGCAAGGTCACCCAAGACACCAGGAAACCGCACCTGCGGCCATCGTGCGCCGCCTGCGCGTGCAAACCGATGCAGAAGGCTGGGCCGAACGCCAGCACCGAAGACCCCACCAGCCCCTTCCTGCCAGGAAGAGCAGGCCTTCCCAGCAACCACCAGGCTGTTCATCACCACCATCTCCCCAACGCCTACCTGGCGCCGAGCGAGGAATGGCCTGCACCAACAAGGCCAACCGCCTGACCGCGCACCGAATACGCACATTCAACGGCATGAGCCTGCTGGCCCAGCACCGCCTGCGTCGAGCTGGAAAACCAGCACCTATCCGTCGACAACCTGCTGAGCTGCTGATGGGCAACGAGAGGAGAAGGCTCCAACCCAGCAAACAAGCCTACCTGAGGTCAGCCACCCAGCCGACCAGGCACCATCTACCGTGCACAGACAGCCTCACTGACAGCAGACAGCCGAAAACTACAGAAAACAAATGAATCGAGGCGCGCGCGCGCGTGTGTGTGTACACACACACACACACTGTGTCGCGCCTGCGCGTGTGTGACGACGAACGCGCCTACCGTGCCAGACACACACACACACACACACACACACACACACACACACACACACACACACACACACACGAGCGCCTTCCCATCCAAACGGCACTGTCACCCACGAGTTCTAAACACTGACCATTATATACGACGGACACGAGCGAGCCTACCGTTTGGGGGTTATGGGACGACGACCCCCCCCCCCCCCCACCACCGAGCATCACCACGGCACTGCCTGTCACACGCAGCACACCGCCGGCACGAACACACAGCACACACACCCACCCTGAGTGTGCCATCCCAACACCGCACAGCGAGCCACAAAAAAATCATCCACACCAACCCACACACGGGGGCGGTCCCCACACCCTCGATTGGCTGCCTTGCTCCGTCCCTCCCTCACCCACCACTGCGCCGCCACCCACTGCCGCCTACACACGGCAGCACAGCACATGCGTGAGCGCCATCGAACGAGGGAAGCGCTGTCGAGCGCGAGCGCAGGAAGGCGGCCAGCCGCGCCGGTCTGAGCCCACCAAGCACGCCTGACGGGCGGCCCTACTACGATGGGCAGCCAAAGCAGGCAGAAAACCAACTCAGGAAGCAAACAAGATCACACCCACCCACTCCCACCTGACTCGAAATGCAATGGATTCAGTGATTGATCCAACAGCACAGCACAAGGCACCCTAACCGCACAGCCGAGTCTGAGGGACTGCGCTTTTCCAAACACAGCAGATCCTGCACATATCCCCACCAAACTCACCCATCTAACCCAAGGTTTACAAACTATCCAACTTGGAAAACTATCCAGCCAAAGTTCACACAGTCACACAGTGTCTGTTTTCTACAGCACAACTTTGTACGCAGCCAAACCTACAGGAAGCTGACAAAATCGGGACAGCCTCATCTTTGTTCAACGACTCCGCACACAACGACAAACGAACGCGCGCCACACAAAAAGGCAGCTCTGCGTCCAACTGCTCCTCCCGCCAAAATCACCGACGAAACCGATGTGATATTATACGAACAAACAACAGCTGATTGTTTCCACCGTCCACACCAATGAGTCCGTTGTTGTCTGGTGGCACCCAAAGTCCCACCGCCCTTCACAAACCCTTACCTGAGCACGAGGCTGACCTGCCCAGCGAGTCAAGGCGCAGGCGGCGTCAGGGACCCAGAATTCCAGGATGACCCAAAAATCCGGTGCTCGCGGCGGCGGCGACACCCGTCCGACCGTCCGCAGGCAGCCAGCACAGCTAACCCGATCCGGACGGCTTCGACACATGACAACATCCGCGCCGACACAAACCCAGATAACCTGCACGCCGCGAAACCTGTTTTCGCAGGCCAACGGACTTGTAATGCGCTGCGCGTCGCGTGGCATGCGACCATTGCGACCGCGCCGCAAGCGGTATGCAAAACCAAAGCCCTTTGTCTGCAGCCGGCGCGCGAGTAGGCGAATAATCATGCGTGCAGCTCCGCCCGCTCCACTCAATTGCCACTGACATGCTACGAGGCTTGCATACGTTTCAGCTCATCAGCTGCACCTGGCTGCGGCCGAAGTTCGCGTGCATCGAAACGCTCAAGTTTACATTAGGAGCGGCATTGAACAAAAGCAAACATTTACGTATGAATCACCCAATCTCTTTCTCTTGTACTATTGAGCGGCGTTTCGGCATTTCGGTTTTCCACTGACACTCCAGTCAATAATGATTGGCAGGTTCAGTGTGTGGCGGTCACCACGACACCTAACATGAAAATGGTTCACACTAGAGCTTGACCTCACTGCCAAGTTTTGCAGCCTACTAGACACGTCGACTAAACCCTAAGCCTTTAGTTCGCGTGCTTCACTGAAAGCCTCCTCGACCTTTAACAAGGCTATTTGTCTTGCAACCCCTCAACTTTGCCCCACTGTGCCAAGTGTGCCCTTTGCATCTTTTTTCTAGCCACGATGCGCTTCAATTCAACTTCTCCCTATCGTCGACGAGCATATCTTAAATTGTATACTCCAGTGGCGTTGTCGTCGTCAACGCCTCCTACTGCCTCTCTGCTTCTCGTTGCCCGTATTGTATTGCCGGCAGCAGCGTTGCACTCAACACAATTATCACAATTTTGCTTACTCAGCTTGCCGCCGATCACGCCCCCGCTGCCCATAACTCTGAGCCGGCACAACAACACGCCAACATCGATGCTACCGTCCCTGTCTACGATAAGGCCTTAAATAAGCATTGACTTCCTCACTTAGGCACTTGAACACAGACATACACACACACTTTGCATCATCTAGTCTGTGGCAGTAAAAAGAAAAAAACTAAAGTGTCGTATTTATTTTTGATCTTTCGCAATTTACAGGCGAACTGGAGAAGACAATCGCAGAGTGCAGCATCGAGAGCGAACTGGAAACGGAGACCAAAGTTGTGCGGCGTTTAAAAAACATCTTAGATAAAGAAATACAAGAGATCTCAACATTAAAGCGTAATGTGTCGCGCACTTTACAGGAATACACCTCATTGAAACGCAGCCATGAGGTAAGCGCCAGAAAAAAACACCTCATAAATCTTTTTCTTTTCTCACGTAGGGGTTTTTTTTACTGTTGCTAAATAATGGGGTATTATTTCCGTATGAAAATCGTTTTTAAAACTATCTTTTGAACTGCGTATGTGTATTTAATATGCTGAAAGATTTAAACGTTTTTTTTTTTACTGTAGCTCGATCTTCAGAACTTATGGATAAAGAAAATCGCGTTTAAAACAATGTTTTGACTTGTTATGTGCATTTACTTTGTTAAAAACATTGATATTGAAAGATATATAAATGCTTTCTTTTGACTGGGATTCGAACCTTGGAATAGTTTCCCTTTTAATGATATTTCTGTGGCCAGAGTTAGTTAATTAGGAAGTATGCAGCTGAGAAATGCTGCGCAGCTGGTCAAGTGTTTCTGATAAGAACAGCAACGAGTCGGGGCACTTATCCAAATTGAGGAATTCGCGTTGATTATGATGAAAGAATACAATGTGAGAGTAGCGGCAAAGTGCGACAATAATACAATACGAGTAATAGCAACAACGACGGCAGCAGCAGCAAAAGCAACAATAGCAATCATATTTATACAACTTCTCGATTGTTGCCGTGCGTGTGTGCCTTTAAATGGAGGGCAACCTCAGTGCACAGTGGTGCACACCCAGTGCACAGCATAATCTATCCTATGATAGCCATCATATTTCAATGATTAAGAGTACTGGCAAGAATAACAAAAGCATATATAAGTAGTACAAGTTCCTCCATGAGTATACCTAGAATACTGCTATGATAACAAGAAAATACAACAAGCTTAAATGCCTTTCCAAGTATTTTCCAAGAAGTAGATAAACCTTAGAAGTTTCTGATACATTTTACTGAACGGAAATGAGCTCACCTTACTTCAGATTCACTTTAAAGTTATCACACTAATGATGATTCAATCAAAATTTAAAACACAATTTTTCTCTAAAAAAACTGATTGATATTATTTAATAAAACATTTACTTACTTTACAGTGTTCATTAAAACGTTTGTTTTCTTGAATTCAGAACTTCCTACCTCATGGGAGATATTGATCTATGAATCTTAAAACTTTTCACATTTTGCACACATTTCCAATAGACTTTGAGGCAGTGTTTTTATGTATGGCGGCAACCGGATGACAAGCGCCAGCCAAGAAACCAATCAATTTTTTAATTTCAGTTTATAGTTTATTTCTTTTTTTATCTACAGAGCTCGCACAATAGATTTGTTGCTATTGCTTGCCATGCTATTCGCTTCACTTTGGCGTCGGTTTTCTTTATGATATGACAGAGGATGAGGTGACTTTTGCTCTGACTCTAGTTAATGTCGGTTCTGTTCCAATTTCAGTAGGCGAACTCAGTTTTAAGAGTATGTATTTATGTCTTTTCCGTTAAGCTCTGCATCTTCGACAATAGGTTGACAAATTTACTTTGCTTTTTACACCCTGTGCCCATAAAATGGGTAAGATGGGGCAATAAACTTGTGCAAATGTATGTAACAGGTAGAGAGGGGCATACCCGACCATATAAGGATACACCACCCCATTGCGATGTAAATAATTCCTCAAATTCTATAACTCTCTACCGCAAAACTTGGTTACAGATTTGTCAAAAGAGTCAGTCATATTATTATTCAAGTCAATTGCGAATATGATAAATTCAGAATACTTTAAAGTCTAGTCGTCCTTAAATCAGACCAAAGTGAAGCTAATCGGGATTAACAAAAAACGTTGTGGTACAAGAATAGATTTGTGACACGATAACCATTTAATTGCGGAATTCTTGATATCTTTCCGTGTATAATATGTATTTATATATCTGTACCGTTAAACTCTGCAACTGCGACAATTACATGACACATATTGCGATGATGTTGACAAGTTTTTTCCTGTCTTTTTTATTATTATTGTTTTTGGCATTGCTTTCCGTTTTACAAGCCAAGACAACTCGACGACACGCTTTATGCCATATATGTACATATGTATGTATGTATGTATGTAGAGTCATCCGATCGGGCACAACTGGTCATTGCTGTTGTTGTTGCTGTTGCTGCTTTTTAAGGTGTCGGAAGACGTTCATTGACTTGGCGGACACAGTGACATCATAATTGAAAACATAGTGAGTGAGCGAGTCTCTTGAATAACATCAACTTATTAAATGTCCACTCGACTGTCAAACATATCAAATTGAATAGCATTCTGGCCCATGCTAGCCCACAAAAATTGGTCAACAGAGTTATTTACACTCACCATAATCTTATCGCCAGCTTGAGTTTGAGTTGCCCATATAAAACTGATGCGGGCGCTTGCTAATCAGCGTCTAGCAAGTGTATTTGTATTGGGAGCGCTCTAATTGAGCCATGTGACACACTTACATACATTTGGCAGGCACCTTGCAAGTGCTAACTTTGGTGGGGTCTGGAATTCGTGTAATGCCATGCCTAACTCTGATGTAGGTCGTTAGAGGTTACCCCTATGGAAACGATGTGATGTGAGTCACACTTTGTCTGCCATTGAATACGGTTTAGGGTCTTATAATTAGATGGATGCCATTGTTTGCTCGGAGGTGGAAATTGAGAGGCAAAGAGATACTTCAATTTGTCACGATTTTGTTTATTTTTAGCAATCTTACGTCGCGACGTTGCGCTGTTGTTGTTCATGAAGGGAAGTGCACGGCGGCTCGATAAGCAAAAAATTAATGAAGAAAATACCTTTCTCAATGATATTGCATATTTGAAAGTACGGGTATAAATATAAGCTGAAATTATATTCACAACAGTAAGAATAATCGCTTAATCATTAATCTTTAGGCTAAGTAGGTTATGATATGTACATATAATCGCAAGTAGAATGTAGTAATGTGCTTATTTTTAGATTTTCTATATACTCTGTTTCCAAACAGTTTTGGATAAAGAGTTTATTCGGCTAAGGTAGAGCAACCAAACTTCATACACTTTTTGGTATGCTATATCTCCAGTTTAAAAAGTGCCGAAGTGAGATTTTGCCACCCCCACCCCTTTCCCGCAAATGAACAGGTAGGGTCACAATTTTGACATACAAATAACTGATTTTCACATCCCCTTCCGACCCCACAAATAAACAAAATATCAGACTGGAAAGAGAGTATTCTGCAGTCGGGAACTTCCAATTGCAACGTTTTTCCTTGTTTTCGTTTTTACTCCCTGTACCCATAAAATGGGTAAAAAGGGGGTATTACATCTGTGCAAATGTATGTAACAGACAGAAGGAGACATCTCCGACCCTATAAAGTATATATATTCTTGATCAGTATCAAAAGAGATTTCGATTTGGCCATGTCCGTCTGTCTGTCCGTCTGTCTGTCCGTCTGTCCGTATGAACGCGTCGATCTCAGCAACTACAAGAGCTAGAGACACCAAATTTGAAATGTAGGTTCCTGTATAGCATACGCAGATCAAGTTTGTTTCATATTTCAGATATCTCCCCGTTCCCCCGCAAATCGATAAAAACCGTTTTACAGTAACATTTTTCAAGATACAGCTTTAAGATTTGGCATGTACAATACTTTAGTCTCTCTAATCTACTGTCCAAATTTCAAGTCGATCGGATAATAAACACGGAAGTTAATTACGAAAGAAGATTCAGTGATGCAGCGAGAGGGGGAAGAAGAAGCACAGCCACCAATTAAATTGCCTCGCTTGCGCTGTCGTTTTTGCCGCCTGTGTGTGTGCGTCTTTGTGTATGTGTGTATGTATGTCCAAGTGGACGTAGATGTGATTGGATGTCTTAGATCTGGGTACAGGGAGTTACGTAGTCGGGTATACTCGACTATAGCATTCTTACTTGTTTTTTTTGCGCTAAAGCATTTTCGATTTCGGATGTCATATTTATATTAACTTTAATGTAACCTCTGGCATTCGTATTTAGGGAATTAGCACTGGTTCTGCAAGGGTTCATACCGGGATCAATACAATGCGCTTAATAAAATCTGGCTAATTTTTTTTTCTTAATATCTATATTTAGACACCAACTATGTATGTATGTACTTAAGTTCTTAAGCATAAATTTTTAGATAGTAAATATTTATAGGCTGTTCATACTATCTAATTTGTACATGCATTGCGCTCCTTCTGACGGTAATAAAATTTCGTCAAATGTTTTGCACAATAGATTGCTCGAGAATCAAAATATTGCACATAAATATTATATAGTATATTAGATATTATATTCACATTTTTCAATGTTTCTAAATTGTTTCTTAGTTGTTGAGTCGAGCATTATTCTCTTGATTCGTTTGCCTATAAACACTAGAACTGTGCTTTACTTAAGGGTGAGACTCAGAACAGTTTGCGGTTCTCAATGCGTCTTTGAAGTGGTTTACGTATCTTTATATACCTATATTGAAATGAATTCTGGTTTCCATTTACTTTGTGCAACCCGTATTTATTTCGACTGCAATAATTCACATTTTCTTATCAATATGTTGTAAATTTGAGACTCATGTTATATGCACGAATGAGTCAAAACTGCAAGGGGCTGAAACCGGGCACCAGCATGTCAATTACCCGTAAATATCGGTCGTAACGTGCACACGCCCATATATTTGTGTACTTGTGCACCTTGTACAATCTTGGAGCTTGGAGGAAACAAAGAAATTGATTGGAACAGCTGGTCAGAGAACTTATTTATAGGTAACAATCATAGACACTTGTCGACCTGCAATTTAGTCATGCCGTAAGATCGCGCAATGCTTTTGAGTTGTATGTGGCTAAGATAAGATAGGCATTGGGCAGGGCAGGGGTGTAAGAAGAGCCAACTAAATCGTCACAGTTAAGTTAAGAACGTGTGAAACTGACGGCGACAGTTTGAGTAAACAAAAGAAAGCGATACAAATCGTAGTGTGAGAGATTGTGCCTATCTTGAATGTTTGACTAACTGTTGAACACCTTTCACAACATTTTCAGGCCGCCGTTCGGCTGGATGAGCCCGCCGCTAAGGTGAACCACATAAAGGGCCAGCAGGAGGAGTGCGAACTGAAGCTGGAGAAGGAGCGCGATGCGTGGGCGGCGCAAATGCTGGAGCTGATATCCAAAGAGGACGAGATTGTCAACTGCATACGCGAATATGTGCTCAACCAAAGAAACTATCATGAACGGGCGCTGCAGCACGTGAATGCGTCGCTGGCGCGCATCCAGGATACCATACAGGGCACGGAGAAGTCGCGTTTTGGCACCTCGCTCAAGGATCATCTGACATCAACGCATCGCGATATCTCCTACATTGTGGAGCTGTGCTGCTGCTGCCTGCTGGAGCACGGACTCGAGGAGGAGGGACTGCTGCGTGTGGGTTGTGCCAGCACCAAGCTGCGGCGCATGAAGCATGCGCTGGAGGCGCAACATGTGAAGACGCCCCTGCCGGTAGAGTATCAAGACCCGCATGTCATTGGCTCCATACTGAAACTCTATCTGCGCGAGCTGCCCGAGCCTCTGCTGACATATGCATTGTACAAGGACTTTATACGCATTGCGGAGCGCCACAGCGAGGCGGAGCGAAAGACGGAGATTAAAGCTATACTTGGCAAACTGCCTAAGGAGAACTATGCCAATCTGCGCTACCTCACACGCTTCCTGGCCCTGCTACAGCAGCGTGCCGTGCACAACAAGATGAGCTCACAGAACTTGGCCATTGTCATGTCGCCCAACATGCTCTGGCCACGCATTGACAAGAGCAGTAATGCGCCCGCTGACTACATCGGCCAGGTGAACAGCTCCTCGGCGGCCAACATTATTGTGGAGCTGTTGATCAGTCAGTGGGATTACTTTTTCGATGGCGATGTCGAGTTCTACGTGACTCTACAGCGTCAAAAACTTTTTGTCGAAGACAAAAGCAAATCGAATTCCTCGAATGAGCATTTGGACAAGCATGACAGTGGTGAGTATAGCTGGAGTTACCAATAACGTTACCAGCTAACTGTTTTTATTATCTCTGCACAGAAGTCATTGAGAGTCCGCGCTATGGCACACTTCGCCGCCAGAAGCCGAATGCCCCGTCCCCGCCAACAAAAGGTGAGGCCACAACCAACGGGGGCGGCCTATCAAATCATACGCATCCACATCGCCCGCATGCTAAGGAGCTGTTCCCACAGCAAGAGGATAAAGCTGACAAACCGGAGAAACAAGAGAAGCCGGTCAAGCCGCCGCTGCCTAATCTAGCGCAGTTCCAGCAACCTGCCGCACAGTCTGGGGGCAACCAAGCAACGCAAACGCAGCTAGAGGCCATGCCGCCGCCGCCAGTAACCCCCGCCAAGCCTGTGCCCATGACGCGGACACAATTCTTTGGATTGGATAATCTGCCGTCGCCCACAGCGGATCGCAAGAGCATCGAAAGCATTGGCAGCTTCAGGTTAAAGCCTGATGTGCCACAGAAGCCGCAGCTGCCCAAGCGTCCGATGGTGCTGTCTGTTGTAGGCAGCGGAGGTCTTGCAGTCAAGAGCGATAGCAAGAGCGACGATGAGGTCAGCCCGCACACTCAGGCGCATATTGATAATGGCAATGGCAGCGTGCGCTACACAACCGAGAAGTTTATCGAAAAGCTGCGGCAGGAAAATTGTGATACAAATGGCACGCGGGAGGAGGCGACAACCACAGCGGCAACCACAGCGGTAACCACAGCGGTAACCACAGCGGTAACCACAGCGGTAACCACATCGGCAACCACAGCGGTAACCACAGCTGCAACCACAACGGCAACCACAGCATCAACTGCTACAGCAACAGCAGGAAGGGAGCACAATCACAACCATGAACAGCAGTTGCTGACAACGGAGCCAGTAAACAACACACAATCGCCTACCACACCCATATCGCCAAACTCATTTCACACGCCCAAAAGGCCAACGGTGCCAGCGCCGCCGCCGCCCACAATACGCAAGCAGGCGGATTAGGTTTTAAGGTTGAAGAGAGTCCTTTGATTTCGGTGGCGCTTTCTTTGTTACTCGTAAGACTTGAACGCACATTAATTTAGTTAAACGAAGCCTTTCTTTAAGTTGCTGTCGGCATCAAAAGCATATTTATATATCTTTATATATACATATATAATAGCTACAACGCATTAGAGTGAAAGCAACTTAATTCTGTATTCAGCATTTGTATTCTTTGCCTTGTGCATTAGCAATTTAAACTGTATGTGTTTTAAGCCATATGTCAAAAGATATCCATATTCGATATACATATACATATATATATATAATATACATACGTATATATAGTCTGTAGTAGGCATTCATGAATGAACTCAATTGTCGAAATTTCATTTGCTATCCAAGCGAAAGTTTTTATTGTTATGATCCTTATTTGAAGGTTGTGATAGACAAAAAAGGTTTCTGTTTCCTTAATTTTGCGTTTGCTCTCCACCTTTGAAAGACAATTTCTAGTGTGATTTTAGTGAAACAAATCGTTTATTTTGAAATTGGTTTTAAATTTAATTGCGCTTTGTACTTTCTTTGGGTTATATGCAAGAACTATTCCCAATCTATTCTTTGATTTTTGTATGCAAAGGCAAAAAGGCGCCGCGACGCTTAATCGTTTTCTGTGTACATATATTATTGAAGTCTAATCAATTTCAGTTTGATGTAATCTGTATTTTTGCTTTATTAATTTGTAATGCAACTATTATTATTATTATTTTACCTACTATAATAAAATTATGTATGAAGATTTGTTGTGTATATAAAATATACATTAAAAGTGATTATGATTTTATAAACAGATTTATTACGTTTTTATTATTTATATGATTAAAATGGAATTCTTAAACCAAAATAAAAAATATTGTTGAAAGTTACATTCGTGAATATACAATTAATATGTATAATTCGAATTAGGGTATAGCTGAGTAGTAATCGGAGAGCATAAATTATATTGAAACCTTTGAAAAAATATTAATTGAGTATGTACGAACAAAAATCAAAATGATTTACCTATAAAAAACTTGGGAAATGGCGTTGTATTTGCAAATAGAAAATACAAGGTTTTGAGAGCTATTGACGAATTTATAGCGTTTATCTGGCAGCGTTTATATAACAGGATACTTTTTTTTATAACTTATCTAGTATTTTATCAAAGTATTTCCTTCTTAATTCTCGAACTTTTCCAAGCTATCATTTTAAACCGCATTTCTACCACATTATATGCCGAAACTGTTACAAAAAATCGTACCTATGACAACTTAAACAAAACACAACATTTAAACCTATCTAATACTATTTAAAATTTTTCAATCCTTACCAATCGTTACCTCTCATAATAATGAGTATTTTTGAATATTTGTGCCATAATCGAATTGAATACCTGAACAAACATTTCTAAGCAAATTACAAAATTATAATAAAATGAATTTGCAACTATGCTTATCGAGCTACCTTACGTTTCTACTATCATATCTACACATAGAAATTATATTTTTCCACTAAATCTGATCCAAGAATATAACTGCTTAAAAATTAGAAAATCCCTAGATATTTCACATAAAAATAGCAATAAAGCAACATCCAACTATTTATATGGAAAGTGCAATCTTTTTCAAGTTTATATGCCTCAATTTATATACTGTAAACAGACCAAGAAAACGAACCTCTAATACAAAGTTAATGAAAATGGTATACATTTATAGAATTTATAGTAATGCTGAAAAGAGCACCCCGATTTACTTATAAGACGGGTAAATGTAATGTTGATAAATTGAAATATATATTCTGCTACAATTTAAATAAAAACGCTCAAACATTTGAAGCACATATTGTTGATGTATTTTATGAAAGGCACTATATAAAATATAAATAAGTAGATAATATATTCAGAATCATTTGTTATAGGCTAGCTTACAGAGCTGTCTGCGGCGGTTTGTTTAAGGCTACAAAAATCAAGTGCGGGATATGCGCTTGTGATTTGCATGAATCGCAAAAGGATATAGCAGTGTCCTCGGGCTGGTCTTATCGGGCACTCCGATTCGCTATTTACTGTCTGCTGCTGTGTGTCCTTTGTGTCCAGCTCACGCACATAATCCATAAAATTGTCCACATTTAGAGGCGCCTCTCCCGATGCCTGTGAGGGCTTATTGCTGCAGTTTACGTTGGAATTCACTGCGATAATAATCATTGATCATGGACATCATGTTCTTGGAATACCTGGCAAGTTGAAATATATGAAAAATACATTTTATAATATTCATATAGTATACTATATACCAGCAGATGATGCCAATTAGCAAAATGCCCTGCATAAATGGGCCCACCATCTCGATTAATGATTTGGCTATAGTGTTTCTTATAGATTTACTGCTGCTGTTCGCTAAAACTTTCCCACCATTGATTTAGCATATAAAACTGTTCTCTAATATTCGGCCAGGCCATAGTCAGAATTAACATTATGGTATTGGCAAAGACAAATAGTTTCATCATCTCAAATGCTGCTTGAAGAGAAAATTCAATGTAAATATTTTCAGATTTGGTTGGATGTTTTTTGCGCATTTACAGACCCTCCGGCGTGCGCAGATAATCCCCAAAGCCGGAGTTCAAGTCCTTGTCCTGCTCATCCTTGTGCACATGCAGCTGTTGATCCTTGCCTTCCTTTTCCTTAGTCTTGCCACCCTCAGCTTTGTCCTTGTGGCCGTGGCTGTGGCCCTTGCCGTGTCCACTGTGCTTGTGCCTGGCGTAGCCTGTCGATGTATTCGCAAAGGCAGATTTCTTGGATTTCATGGCATCTAAATGGTAGCAGCAGAAGCACTGGCCGCACCTGCTCTTAGTCCTGGTCTTGGCTGTGTTGCACCTGTCTCCTGGCAACCTCCTAACGACGCCAGCGCTGCTCCAACAATGACGAGCCTCGACATTTTCTAGTTTTTCAGCCGCAACTGTTGGCAATTTTATGGCTTCGCTTTTATTGATTTGTGCTTTCACTTGCCGTGGATAAAGCAACTGAAATTACAAGCACAAATAAACAGTCAGTAGAGCAATGTGCTTAAAATATCTATGCCTATTATATTTTTGTTCCAGCCTTAGGACAGACTTGGAAAGAGGGGTAGTGGGGGTACCTGATCCCATGTTGTGAGCATTGAACTGACAAGTGATTTTATTGGTGTGTTTGCAAAGTTTTCAACCTGCTAACTTGTAAAACATTATATATTTTATTAGAATTAAGTAATCTATGCAAATCAAGTTTACAGGTTTCCTTGTTAGTTATTCTAAATAAATAATAATATAAATAGACCCTTGACACGGACCGCAAGAATAGTTTTACAATTTCGTCCTAAGATCGGAAAAATATAAATAAATTCTGAGTGAACTACTCTTAAATGTTGTGCCATATTACTTTCCGTTTACTTTTGCGATAAGCAACGTAAAATCATATAAACTTATGATACAACGATCCATTAGAATAATTTTAATAAATATGTATGTCTGCAAGTCCATTTAATCCTTAGCACTTCAAATATATCTGTTCTTTCTTTCTTGATAAATGTGATTTTCAACTTCCTGAACAACTTTCAATACAGAGGTAGTATAAATAATATTTATCAAGAAATAACAAATATTCTCGGAGTGCCAAGGATAAATATTTTTCAAGCCTTTAAGTTATAGTATCAAAGTTTTAGCACATACTAATGGAAATACAAATTTGTAATAGGTTTAATTTTTTTTTTAATTTAAGACCGTGGTATATACATTTGACACTGCATGTGAATGAAATAACTTCAATAGTAACCAAGAATTGCAACTACAATAGAGTCTATGGTAGTATTGATGAATTTTCAGTTTGGATAATAATTCCGTTTCTTTATTATAAATTTACAGTTAATTGTTTTTATTAAAAGTCATTGTCGATACTTTGCAAAACTACTAGAAAGTATCCATCAATAGAGCATATTACGTTCGTCGTTACCCTAATTGTCTTTCAAGCCTTTGTTCATAGCTTTGAGCAGGGGGTATGTCTCCCCGCAGCGGCCGTGGAAGTCATCGGTCTCAATAGACCAGGTCATAGCGCCGCCCAAGTTTCGTGATCTCATCAGGTTCATCTTGAGCTGAATGCTTTGAGGGTTGTCGTAGCTAACCCATTGGTCGCCTTGGAAAGCATATGGCGACTTGCTCTTATTATCAAATGCGGTTCTCCACTTGTTTTGGCAAATTTCATTATAGCCCAAGAAACCACTTTGGCGAGTAAAGATACCAGGCTTTCCGGGTCCTCTAGAAGCCGAACCAGGCGAGTTCTTTGAGCTGTCCGTCATCTGATAGCTGTGACCATAGAATCCGATACCAAGGATTAGCTTAGAAGCCGGTGCACCTACACAATAGATCTTGGGTATAGGACTTTCCCTCATCAAAAACTTGTGATTAACTACTGACCTTTGTGAAGCCAGTAGTCGATAGACTTTTCCGAATCCGGTAAAGGTGAATTGAAGCCAAGGTAGCCATCGGATGCCATATGAAAGTCGTAGGTCATCACATTAATAAATGTCAAAAGGTTAGAAATTGCCGGAATGTCGTATGAAATTGAGGCAGTAGCTTCAGAGGCGCCCACAGCAATGCTCAAACTCAAGCGATGCGGATCAAATCTTTATCATAAGGATGAAAAATATTACATATTTGTAACTTTTCATTCCACACACTTACGCTCTCTTAATTTCTCGCAGAAGCGTTACGAAGTTTGCTCGATCCGCCTTACTGCCCCCGCGTTGTCCAGGATATTCCCAATCTACGTCAAGTCCGTTAAAACCATATTTCTGGATGAATGACAATGCGGTGGAAATAAAGGTAGCGCGTTTGGCTGGATTGGCAGCCATTGCCGAGTATTTGGCGGAGCCTTCGTTCCAACCACCCACCACTGCCAGGATTTTCAACTTTGGATTCTTCTGCTTCAGTGCAATGGTCTTTTTAATGAAGCCTACAACATGATGTTTAGGTTCCTGCTCAGCAATATCCAGAAATATCACTTACCCAGGCCGGTATCCAAATCAAGCCATTGGTCCAGTGACTTGAACTCGCCAGAATCCCCGATGCCAAAGAAGGTATAGCTGATGTGGGTACACAAGTGGGGATCGATGTGGTCGGGCGTAAACTTGCCGTCCCCAGGACGATAGTTGGCCCATGTGCCATAGTAACAGTTGATGATCTCTGCAAGCGGCGTCACAGTTATTCACAACATTGGCTCATTTTTACTTATACTCACTGCTGGAGACCAGCGGACCCAGGCAAGTTAATGCCACTGCCAAGAGCGCGAGTGAATGCATGCTTCTGATTGTGGTGTTTACTTCAGCGGCTCTTTTATAGGGTTTGCAGTCGCAATCCTTATCAACTGTTGTTGTTTACATTCTCGATACTTAGAACTCAGCTATGCGCAATATTATGGACTGACTCAACATTTGATTAAATATTTAATTGTGCCTGTGTAATTTCTGCTTTAACGGTTTACTACAAGCACAATTATTTAGGCGGGATGTTATCATGGCCGAGAACGCACGCTAATGTTCCAGCTCTGGCTAGCCGGCAAGTGGTGTGGTGGGCTTGCTCTCGGAACTGGGATTAGGAAAAAAAGCTACTAGATACGGAGGGAGAAGGATGCATTCAAATACAGTCAGACGGATTTGAACAGAACTGGCAATGTCTTCAGATATTATAAATTGAACTTCGTCCGCCCCGCCAATGCCATTTTACGCCTATGTCAATTTAAATGTTATTTTGAATATTCCAAGAAAGTTGCTTATGAGGACATCATGGTGAGCGGATATTTATTTCCCTATGTGTATTTAAAAGATTATAATTATTTATTATAGGTTTAACTATTGCAATTAAATTTATGATTACTAACGCTCATCTTGTCTTGTATGCGCTTTTATTTAAAATTAAACAATTTTATTTCGTTATTATATCTTATTATAACAAAAATCATTAGCGGAGATTCATCCGAGGTTCCGCATCTCTATGCATATTAAATAGGGTATCACTGAAAATGAGTGCATCGGCTCAAATGATTTGATAATACAGACAGATGAACCATTGTAGTATATCTGTATTTAATTGCACATGAGCTAATAAAATTACACAATAGCTTATTGTCATTCTAACTGATGATTGATCAGCTTGATGCCAAGGTTAGGTGATATAATTAAACACATTAGACTAATAGAAAATTAAGTATAATAAGTATTCTGTGTCTTAAAATCCCTATCATTTAAAAATTTCTAAAATTCACTTTCGTTTTTAGTTTGACTATCTGCATTCAGCCCTGATTTAAATTTTATTTATTTAATTACTATTAATTTTTACATATTTTGCATATTGAACGCATTCTTGAAAATGCTGTAGTGGTCTATTTATTACAGATTTTCAAGCAAATTAATCTCTGAATATTAAATTTGTATATTTAAATTTTTAAGTCCAGAACTCTTCAAAATGTAATGATTTGCTTATTCTCATTTGATCATAAAGCTTTTAATTTAGACATTATCTGAACCTATAAAATTGCTAAAATTTTCAGCTAGCTCAACTTACCGAATATTTTATTTGAGTACTTAAGAAATATACATATTTATACTTAGATACATATTTAGATATATATTTAGGTACTACTTAGCACAATGTGCTTATTTATCACAAGTTACAAACGCGTATTGAGGCAGTCAGCATACTTATCCTGCTGTTGGTCCTCCTGCTGTCCGAGCTCCTCCTGCGGCGTCCGCAGGAAGCAAGTGCAAATACCCCCCAAAATGACCAGCACACAGAAGGCGGACAGGGACAGGGCAATGTTGAGCTGTCTGAGTACAGTGAGAAAGGAGGCGGAGAGCAGCCAGACACGTGCCCAGGTGACCACAGAGAAGGCAAATGGGTCCCGTTTCTGGGGCGGCATCGATTCGCCCATGCAGGCGAGTATCATAGACTGGGCGCAGGATACGACAGCCTTGGGCACTGCCGCAAAGAACATCCACAGGACAGTCTCATAGACTTCGGGCACTGAAAGAATACCGTGATTAGCAGCGTTTGAGGCAATAAAACTCACCGAATCCACTTACTGTCCACATCATTAAAGAACCAGCACAGGCAACCAATGGAGCCGCCCACAATGCCAAACGCGCCTGCCCATTGCCACTTGCGTGCATTGTGGTTAAGGATCAAGTAAAGGGCCAAGAGACAGCCAAGAATTTCGGCCAGACCAATGCCCATGGTATTAGGCACCAGATAATCTCGTCCAAACGAGCGTATGTTGAGCAGCAGACCCATGTGACTGATGAGGAATGCAGCGAGCGCCATGTGGGTGGCCAGCATATGAAGCTTGGCGCGCTTGTGTCCACGCCAGAGCTCCAGCCAGCGGGCAGGTGGGGTCTGAGCACGCAGCCTCTCGCCGAGCAGTTGCAGTTGCGCGGCCAGGTCCCTGGGCACCTTGGAGTAGCAATCATTGATGCTGGCCGCCTTCAGAACAAGCTCCATGACGCGCTCCACTGCATATGTTGGCTCCGAGTGCTGCAGCAGCCAGCGTGGCGAGTCTGGCATCCAGGGCAGCAGCAGAACAATAACAAAGGGCAGCGCGGTAATGCCCACAACAATCTGACGCCAGTTATAAGCAAAGGATGCAATTGCGGGCAGCAGGATAATTCCAATTGACCAGAAGGTCTCAGAGAGCAGCACGACGCCCTGGCGATACTTGCCGTTTGTAATATCGCTAACTGAAACATAAAGTTGGAATGGTCGCTTAATTATAGTCGCAGCGTGGCAGCGATTGGCTCACTTACATATGGCCTGGCCGGATGTCATCATGAAGGAGCAGGACACCGCCGACAGGCAACGAAACGAGCAATGCAAGCTAAAATCGTTGACTAGAGTCGTGGCCACGCCGCAGCACAGCAGAGCCCAAATACCAGAGATATAGACCTGACGAGGACTCAGGATGCGCATGAGGCGTGTGGAGACAATGCCTCCGACGAACATGCCAAAAAGATGCCAGTACTGCGACCAGGCCACAAAGATGTCGCACAGGCAGACCAGGTCGAACTCCATGATCAGGGAGTGGAAGCTGTGTCCATAGTTGAACTGCTGGCACTGGCGCACCGCAAGGTTGCCATCGTCCAAGGACTCCAGCATATAGCACTGATCCGCCGAGACGCTGCTGTTGTCGGCGCCACTGTAGGCGCTGGTGTCGCAGGTGTACTCCTCATTGGGATAGATATCCGGTGCCGTGAAGAGGATGCAGGCCATAAACCAGGCGGCGGGTATCTTGCACAGGAAGATGATGAGCACGGAGCGCAGCTGCCAGATGCCGAAGTTGCCTAGGATCTGTGTTATAATATCGCTAGAGTCCGTCTGAGTTGGCAGCTCGCCGATCTCCGTATCCTGCCAGGTGTGCACGTAGGATATATGTGACTGGGCCTCGCCAGCACGCGTTGAGCCATTTGTCTTTGGTATGTCGCCATTTGGGCTGTAGGTTACAATCATCTTTCAGGGTGGTGACTTATATAATTTAGTAGCCACGTCTTGTTGATCTCGACCCTCCAGCATAACTGCGACTTCGTTGGCGCTTTGCTTTGCCAGGTAAACATGTGAACAATCGAGAAGAAGGCTAAGCCTGGTACTAGTCAACAATCTCGTCGCTAATCAGATTTTCACAGAAATTAATCAGACGTTTCAATTGTACGACAGTCTCCAATGCAATTATTAAATGTTCCTAAACGATAATGTCAATATGCGAACGGATTACATTATTTTTGAACCGAGTGTGTAGACATCTACTCGTACTATCCATCATTTACTATGACAAAATTAATAAAATCTAAAAGCCATATTATTCTACAGGTAAAACTAAATACGAGTATATTCAAAAGAAACAATCTACATTTAATCAGTTTTGACTTATAGTATGAGTTGGAAATTCGGAAAGACCTTTTACTGCGAAGCTAAGAATTTCATAGCTAAATAATATTTTGCATGAGTTTTGATAAAACAAGTAAGAATGCTATAGTCGAGTATACCCGACTACGAAACTCCCTGTACCCAGGTCAAAAATTTCCGATCGCATCTTCGTTAACTTACACATACATACACAGATACGCACACGCACGAGCCACAGCGCAAGCCAGGCATTTTAAGTTGTGACTGTGCTTCTTCTTCCCCTTGCTGCAGCACTGAATCTTCTTTCGTGAATAACTTAGGTGTTTATTATCCGATCGACTTGAAATTTGGACAGTAGATTAAGAGGGACTAAAGTACTGGACATGCCAAATCTTAAAGCTATATCTTGAAAATTGTAACTGTAAAACGGTTTTTATCGAATAGCGGGGGAACGGGGGAGATATCTCAAATCTAAAATAAACTTGACCTGCTCCCGCTATACACGAACCTACATTCCAAATTTGGTGTCTCTAGCTCTTATAGTTGCTGAGATCCTTGCGTTCATACATACGGACAGACAGACGGACAGACGGACGGACGGACAGACGGACAGACGGACAGACAGACGGACATGGCCAAATCGAAATCTCTTTTGATACTGATCAAGAATATATATACTTTATAGGGTCGGAGATGTCTCCTTCTGCCTGTTACATACTTTTGCACAAATCCAATACCCCTTTTTACCCATTTTATGGGTACAGGGAGTAAAAATAAGCATGCGGAAAACTCTTGACTTCGCTGTATTTCTGATCAGGAATACTTACCTTGCTTATAAAATTTATAAAATCCCCACTCCGTTCTTCCAAAGTCTTTGTAAAATCAGTCACATTTTTATAAAAAAGGCAACGCAACGAATTAATATAGAGCATGGGATGCGCGAGGGGAGCTTAAAGCTATGTTAGCTGAGACACAAGCAGACGTTTATTAAAAAACTTAAAAATTTAAAATTATTCAAAATCAACAATAATAAAATTTTTTTTAATATTATTTCATTTATTTTGTATAATTTTTTATCAAAAAAATGTGGTTTTCTTCTTTGGGAACAGAAAAGTCAACATTTTGTACAGTGACGTCATTGGAACAGCTGCCACAACACTGTTCTCATTGGGAATTAGAATAACATAGATGGCGCCACCAGCGAAGCTTAACAGGGAACAAATTGGCTTTGATGTTTGGGACAAGGAAGGCAGTATCTATTTTATCTTTATTTTATATTTTCTTAGGTACTTTAAGTATTTCATTAATTAATTAAAGACTGTTCAGTAGCTGTTAATTTCTGCGTTCGATATGAACGCAGAATTGGATATCCGATTGCCAGCAAAATACTCGATTATTGGTAAACGACAGAGCAATTTCAGAGCTGTTAAATGCTTTTGGTGTACAGAACAGCTGAAATAAGGCGCAAAAATTTAAAAGGAAATCAATGGTAATACTTATTAAACTTATTTTAGATGTATTTTAAATAGTTTTCTTTCCCGCAGGTATTCAAAAATTGGTGTGGACTCACGAGGCTTCTTGCCAACTGAAAATCTCACCGACAATCAGCTGTTTTTGGATGCAGACGCAGTTTCTGTGGAAACGCTTAACAGATGTTATCGCGTCGATGTGGATTCGATACAAACGCATGGCTGTGGAAATTGGCTATAAATTTAAAGTTCACATCTCACCCTGAAATCCCTTTTATAAGGCAGCAAAAAAATTGGCAAGTCCATGCAGACCCAAAATCGACAATGGACAAGCGGAAATCATTTATAAATTTGAGATATTCAAAAATGATTCCCCTAAGAAAAACTATTTCAAATCGTAGACACAAAATTGAAGAAGTAATTTCTTATGAAAATCGGTGAACTTTTTACAGACTTATGGAAATTAGAAACTTAAGCGATACTTCTATTATATTATGAGGATGAACTTTGTCAGTTTTACAATCTATTCGCATTTTAAGGCTGTTGAAATTTATGGTTCCCGTAAGTTCTCGTATTCCAATTTTGTATTTCGATTCATTGAATTAACTCTCTGTCAAAACTTATGCAAGCTCTGGCAAAAGTGTTACGTGAATGATGTTTACATTCAGACGTTTGAGCCTATTCAAGTCCAGCTAACACCAAAAGTTGCGAATTTCAAACGTGTGGCAATAACTTGTTTTTGTAGGATTTGCAGTGTCTTTGTTGTTGTCTTATGTCTGTGGGTAAGCTTTTCACTTTCATTGCAAACACAATTTGCAGAGTTCGGTAAACGCAGTTGCAGTTGCAGTTGCTTCTGGAGGCAGGCTTGGAGAAAAGCATTTGAAGTCAGTTGCATTCATGCCACCAAAGAGGCAACAGCGTGCGGCAGCTTGGTAGCATGGAACCAAAGTTGGATATCTACAAAGATGCCGTTGTCTTTATTACGGGCAAGTCTTGAATTCCGAATCTTTAGTGATCTTTTTCTATGTGAACACTTTTACCAAATAGGCGCCACAGGTTTTGTCGGCAAGGCATTGCTGGAAAAGCTGCTCTGGAGTTTTCCACAAATCAAACGCATCTACATGCTCATCAGATCCAAAGCTGGTCTCACAGAAGATCAGCGCTTCCACAATTTTCTACAGAATGGCATTTTCCTGCGTTTGCGTAGTTCGTATCCGGAGCGCCTTAAGAAAATCTCCTACTTTGCTGGAAACATTGAGGATGACAACTTTGGTAAGTGCTGACAGAGTGAAAATATTGAAAACAACTTGTGAGCTTTCTTCAATACGAACAGGTTTAAATGAGCTGGACAGACGACAGCTATGCGCCCAGGTTAACATTATTTTCCACAGTGCTGCGACGGTAAGTTGAAGTTTGATAAATGCATATGAAATAGAATATATTAATATATATAATCACTGCTCACAGGTGCGTTTCAATGAGTGCCTAAAGGTGGCAGCACGGGTCAATTCGGTGGCCACCTACAATCTGTTGGAGATGTGCAGGGAAATGACGCAACTGAAGGTAAGGACTAAAGTATAGAAGCTCTCACAATCTAAGCATTACAAAATGCACAATGACACTAGCTTAAAGTGAGCAGAGAACATTGCATGCAGTCTAAAAAGTTCAGTAACTGAAGCTTTAATGAGCTTTGAAAGATATTTTCTATGTATAGATGTAGTATTGGAAAACGTAAAAATTATATAGTTTTATAGATCTATGTTTGCTCTACTACACTCCAATATTAAATGCAACTTTAAACTTTATGTTTTACAGAGTTTTCTATACGTTTCCACTGCCTACTGTAATCCGGGTCGTAAATATGTTGACGAGCTCATCTATCCAACACTACCGCCTGTGGACTGGCTGCAGTTTCTCACCTGCACCAAGAAAATACCGGATGAGTATTTGAATCGCCTGGCAGACTACATTAAAGGACCCCATGTGAACACCTACACGTTTACCAAGTCCATAGCTGAGCAAATTGTTAACTCCTATAAGCACATCATACCCATTGTGATTGTGCGTCCCTCGATTGTGACAGCGGCCTATCGGGAGCCATATCCGGGCTGGATTGATAATATACAAGCGATCAGTGGCATTATGATGGAAATTGGCAAGGGTGGCATTAGCAGCATATTGGGCGACAAGAGTCTCATCTGTGACATAATACCCGTGGATTTTGTGGTCAATGCAATGATTATGATGGTGCACAAGGCGCAGCTGGGCAGGTAAGTGTGTCCACAGAGAAACCAAACATATCCCTAAATTTAAAATCTATCCCGCAGCATAAGCATTTGCAATGCCACATCGGGGGTTACCAATCCCATTAGCTGGCAGAGATTGGGTGAACTCACCATGAAATGGTCTCGCATTTATCCCACCAAGCGAATGATCATGTTTCCCAACTTCAAGTATCGATGCGGCGCCCTCGAGCACGAGTTGGCCGTATGGATGCTGCACTTTGTGCCCGCCATCTTAATGGATCTGCGGACATTGCTGCTGGGACAGAAGAAACGCTTTGTCACCCCCATTGCTGGAAAGTTTCGGCAGGCTTGCCTGGCGGGTACTTATTCTAGAGTAGAGAGATTGATTTAGATCATAAATCATATATTAAATCATTTCTGAACACTTTCAGGCAGTTTCTTTTCGCTCAATGAGTGGATCTTCAAGAATCAAAGTCGTTATTACTTCAAGGACTTGATTGAAAATGGCACTTTTCCCACGCTCTACTGGAATTTGGATGAGCTGAACTATGATGACTATATCAGGCGTCATATTATAGGCATTAACACATACTTACACCGTGAGAATTTTACAATCGATTCAAACAAAATGCATGTTACCAGGTAAGTTCTATAATCTATGGAGAACACTTTTCAGTTGAATTCTATCCTATTCATTCAATATTATAGAATCTATTGGTTCTGGATCTTTGCTCATCTGTGCTTTTATATGCTGCTTGTTTATGTGTTACTTTAGTCAGTTTTCAATAAAGCAAACTCAAAAGTCAATTTATAAAGTGCTTGGCTTAAACTAATCACAGAATATTGAGTTTTATTGACTAATACAATATAATATCTTGAAATTGTTATATTATTCAAATGAACTCAGAGCTGACTCTTATAAGCGCGTATTGTGCACATCCGACTCAATAGTCCAAACTGGAGCATTCAATGGCGACTGCTCCTTCTTGTCCTGCTGCTGATCCACTTGGGGCACAACAGGAGCCGCGCTAGTTCGCGGAGTCAGGAGCAGGCAGGTGCATATGCCCCCAAGTATGCTAAAGACGCAGTACGAGGTTAGCGAGAGTGCAGTGTCGATCTTTTTAAGTACATTGAAGAAGGGTGCCGACAGGAGCCAGACACGTGCCCAGGTGACCACGGAGAAGACAAAAAGCTGCTTCTTATTGGCCGGCACCAGCTCATTCATGCAGGCTAACAACATCGACTGGGCACAGGATACAGCTGCCTTTGGTATGGTCGCAATGATCATCCACAACGAGACCTTCAAATCAGCATCCACTGTGATAAAAGCAAGCATTAGCCAAAGGAATAAATATAGTTTGCTAAACAAGGACTCACTCTCATTCGCGCCTGTAAACAGCCAACCCAGGCAGCCCAGCATGCCGGCCAGTATATTGAAGGTGCCAGCACATTGCCACTTCCATTTGTTGTGCTTGAGTGTGAAGTGGAGCGCAAGGAAGCAGCCAATTATTTCGGAGAAACCTGAAAGTCAGCACATTGTAACTGTCCATACTCTCAGCTAAACTCTGCCTAGGTCTTACCCATGGCTATGGTGTTGGGTACCAGATAGTTTCTACCAAAGGATCGTATATTCAGCAGCATGCCCATGAAATTGATGACAAAGAAGGCCAAGGCCAAATGGGCAGCGACCATGTGCGTCTTGGCCCGTTTACCCTGCCAGAGCTGTGTCCAGGGCGCAGCTGCTGGCGCTGCCTTGAGCTTCTCACTAAGCAACTCCAGCTGCTGGCGAAAGTCTGGCGGTATTTTGAAGGAGCGATCATTTATCTCAGCGCCCTCACGCACAATCAGCTCCACATTGTCAATCGCGTGGCGATCCGCGGCATGCCGGAGCAGCCAGCGTGGTGAATCTGGTGTCCAGTACAGCAGGACAATGAGCATAATCGTGGGAAACGTGATGCCCACATAGATGAGGGACCAGCTGTTGAAGAAGGACGAAAGTGTGGGCAGCACGATGACACCAATGGACCAAAACGTGTCATAGAGTATAATGGCGCCGATGCGATGCAGGCCAGCGGTTATGTCCGTAACTGGCGAGCGGGGGGAAATACAAGTAAGCTATAGCTATTGTAGTTAGTTAGTTCGACGTATTAGACTCACATATAGCCTGGCCAGCAGTAAACATAATGGCGCAGCACACAGCCGAGAGGCAGCGAAAGGCGCAGTGCAGGCTGAAGTCCCTCGCGTAGCCGGTGACGACACCACAAAGGATCTGGGCTATGGCACCGAGACAGTAGGTGCTGCGCGGACTGATGCCCAGCATCATCTTGGTGCCCACAACGCCGCCGACAAGCACACCAAACAGATGCCAGTACTGTGTCCAGGCAATGAATATATCGCGCAAGCAAACCAGGTTGAACTGCATGATGAGCGAATCGAAGCTGGACACATAGTTGAACTGCTCGCATTCACTGCTGCTGCCCGTGAACTCGTCCAGCACCTGGCACTGGTTATCCGAGACGCTGTAGTTGGAGCTGCTGTTCAGATAGCTGGTGTCGCAGCTGAACTCCGTGCGTGGATACAGCTCGGGCGCGGTAAAGATGATGCAGGCCATGAACCAGGCGGCGGGTATCTTGCACAGGAATATAATGAGAATGGTGCGCAGCTGCCAGATGCCAAAGTTGCCAACAACATCGCCAATGATGTCGCTGATTGGAGCTGCTCCCGCTGTGGGAACTCCTCTGCCGGCGTTCGCCTGCTGAACGTGTAAAACATTGCGCTGCGACAATTGTGGGCTGGGCACTGGGGAGCATCCACCGCCTTGAACTGATGACGCTTGATTGACCATATCCAATGTTTCCAATTTCCTAGTGGAGCATTTTATGATTGGCAACGGCGACGGCTCTGAGAACTGTAATCAAAAGCGACACTTTCAGTTCAGTTGCTTTGCGTGACACATTTTGTCATTTATTTATTTATTTGTTTTATTTATGGATAAATATTAACAAACGATATACAAAACCATTTGTCTACCCCTTTACCCCTTGTATGCTCAGCCCCATCCCTCTGATCAATTGAAATCAATTGAAAGCGGTTACCGCTGAAATCAGTTGACTTTCATGAGGACGGCATTGAATATCAAGCAAAATTTATAAAATTCCTGAGCTTCGAAATCGGATACACTTTTGGCGGGGGACTTGCCTTAGCCAAGTCGAAAAGAACGAAAAGGTGATTGAAATTGCGGCCATAAAATAGTAAAGAAATTCTTTAACTGTGTGAGAGATTTGGCTAATTTTCTTCAATTGAAGTCAACCATTAAAAAGAATTTTAACAGATCAACATATCAATGTCAGTAGAAATATTTGAATTTTCGGTAGTTATTAAAATTCCCTTGTGTACTTCCATCAATTAACAAAATTGGTTAAACAATTACACAAATATATAATTATTTTCTTTATCGTCTTGGCGTTGAGAAACCTTGGGAATTACGAGTATTCTGTTTTTATTCGAGGTAGACAATAAATCTGTTATACACCGCATGGCGGCTTTATCGCAGTTCTTTTTACAAGCAAACATTGATTACCAGGCACTTGTATTATCTGAGCTATATATTCGAAAAGGCAAACACTCTTATAAGCTAGATATGATATGATATGAACATCTCAATTGAAATGTCTACTGGGTTACTAATATCACAATTGCACTAGTTAATTGTCTGATAACACACCCCTTTCCCTTGCCATTTACACTTTAGCAACTTCAATAACTAAATTTATCGAGAGGTGCTAATTTTAGTTAATCTATAAACATGCGCCATCAATTTCAAATGGAGCACTCCACGGAACAATGCTCCATACACCTGGCTGGTGCGGTCGTAATGGGCGTGCAAATATTTTAATTTCAAATTTAAGCGCTAGTGTTAATTGCAGGGGGCGATCAGGTATACAAAACTGGTTCCCCAATATTTCATATTTGAGTTTTCCATTTGAATTCCAATGCATTGATTGGCACTTTTCTATTTGTTGACCATGTAGGATAGGCAGCCGGATAATATAATTAGTTGAATTACTTGTTGTGCAAATGCAAATTATGCACAGCAATTGCGATAGTATAAAGAGCGCAATTTAATAATGGATTTTAAATTAAATTCATTAACCAAGCAAATACAAGCGATTAATATCCGCAACTGGAGCAATTCATATTGTAAGCTATGGCTAGAATGGAATATAAATATAATTAATGCAAATAAATTAAATCTAGATATTGCTAGCTACTGGAAAAGCGAAAATTTGTACATAGTTGCAACTGGTATAAAATAGCTCTAAATATTCCTACCAAATTGCATTTCTCTTTGTTTAGAAAGAGAATGCATAAAAGGAACTACCAAAATATTATACATGATTATTACTGTAGATTAAAGATTGTGAAGAGTGGAGCATCATTGAAATTCCTGTACAAGAAGCTGCGGAGAGCACGACATTGAATATTTTACAGTGGCGTCTGTAAGAATAGTTATACCGACTTGTGTATGAAAATCTTTCAATTGGAATGTTGGAATTTTATTTATCAAATATTTATTCTTCTAATTTATATACTTTACAATCGTTGTTCACTTTTCATATATCTTTTGGGCTTTAATTAACACCAAATTTGTATGAACTAAGACAATTTATGCTGCCAAAGTATCGGAAACAATCTGCGAACTATGTAATGTATATACTATATATATGTACATATGTATATGTGTGTCCCTGATATGGTATTAGTTTTCAAATTGAATTATTTGTTTTTATAATTTACGTATTTTATAATCGTAGCTCACTTTTTATAAACTTTTGGGCTTCAATTAACACACAAAAACTTTGGAAATTTTTGTCGATTTATTTATTTTGGTTACTGCTTCAATCTTTTAACTTTTTGCACCTTCTGTTTATTGCAGTGTCGTTTTTTGTTTGTTTATTTTAATGCATACCAATTAATATGAACTTATTAAGCGACAAGAAACAAATCGTGTGTGGTAAGTTCAATCGTTTATGACACTCTTTCGCACGCCGCGCGTTCTCTCCGGCTCCAACTGCGTGAGCGTCTCAATCGGCCGAGAAACGGAATCCAACTGACGCCAATGGGGCACGAGGCGGCTTATCGAAGACGACGGCACTGACCAGCGCTTGTCCGGCAATAGTCGTGGCTCCAAAGCCCCATCGCGATGGTTGGCGCGTTAATTTTCCTAATGAATTTGTGCAAATAATTAATTGGGCTGGTGTTTTGGAAACTTTTCAAACTGAATCGTATCCGCTAGAACTGGTAGTGTCTTAAGTTTCTTAGCTGCCTTCAAGGTCTAACTGGAACTGGGTCCTGCACTTACAAGTTTCATCAGGATATTGTAAGAAGTGGCAAGTTCATGGTGTCTCTATCATATCCGTAATGTATCTGTGTTTTATCAATAAATTTCTTCATTTTATTAATGTACTCGTACACACATACTTACTTATATCGATGTGGTATTCATTTTTCTATCAGCCGCGAATTATCTTGGTTAGGGTCTGAATAGCTTTACACGTTGGACTATAGAATGGTTTAGAGACTATTGTCAATAATTTTATTGCAATAAAGTGAATCTACTTATTACTTAATCCGTCTGCTGTTCTGCCTGATAAAACACTTTACTAATTGTTCTGCCTTCTGTGTGTTTTCTATTTTAATCTTTATTGTACTACCTGTCGCATTTGTGCTTGATTTTCTTTAATGACGCATAGTCATTTATTTTCAATTTGCAAATACATAGAGTTCTTATAAATAGTGCCAACTCTTCACGGCAATAAAATGCTGTTTAAGCAACGGCCAATTTAATCAAAATAATGTTGACTATAACAAATTCAACGTATTTTGTGTACTAAGTTTTATTTATTTTCAGCAAGTTAACAATATTGTGCTATATTTACAACTTGCATATATATTTACTTTTTAATTTAGCTCTAGTACGAGTGGGTTGTATCTATAATATACTGTAAAACGTAAATATCTTTATTAATGGAACTCACTTAGGAACTTGTAGGATTGCCTTTGTTTTATAAGATAAGCATTTAAAACGTCATTAGTTATATGAACAGCTGCTAAGTAAATATATGTAATATACTAAGTGCTGAAAGATCTTTCATATATGTATGTACATTTGGCTTAGATATGAACTCAATCACGCGGTTTCATTATTTTACAACACTAATTGAACTCATACTTCACACATTAGTTAAACATTAATTAAAAAACTGGCAATACATTTATTTAATTCAATTAGCAATATATTAACGCATTATTGTTGAAAAATGCTTTTTATTAAAGTTTCTGCCGATTGCGTCAATTCAAGCCTCAAAATTTCTCAAGCAACTGACCCGAATAATGTGCTGATAAGTGCGAAAGGCGGGACTTTAATAATTTTATTGATACTTATTTATACATTTTATGGTTTAGTAGCACTAGCACTAGTAGCACCAATGGTCAACATATTTTATGGCTGATTCATAATATAAATAATATATATGATTTAATTTTCAACTTTAACTCGCAAATAACTCACAGTCAATTAAAATGTACTTTTGTACATTTTTTGGTACATTTATTTATTTATTGTTTTCAAAATCTTGTAATTATTTATTTAACACATTTTTTTGTTGATGAACGAACACTTTTCTCAAAAGGCATAAACTTCTGCTGAAAAAGTGTTGCATACTTTTGGGCAGCGCATCAAAAATCATATGCTGTGCTCAGAAAATGGAGATTTCCTGAAATTTTTGTTGGCTGCGTATTGGCAATAGTAAATCTAAAATTTGTTTCTAAGACTTCGATTTAATTCCATATCTAAATCGATGTTCCTTGCAGCAAAAATTTGGGTTTTGCCCTTTACTTAAATATTTTTTATTTGGACCATTTCCCCACAAATTTGTAGATTTAAATATCAGCCATCAAATACTGTGCATGCTGTGTGATTTCAAGGCTCCCTCATTGACTCCACTTTTGCTATTACACTCGTGGATGGGATTATAATTGATGTGCCACAGTTCGGCAATGCTTACGGCAACATTTTGCTCAAAGTTTCTTAGCAGCTCATTGCTGTAGCCACTCACTTCCGAGCTGGCGGTGCTGCAGCGGCGCAGAATCACGGCCGAGTTGCGGCGATAGGTGTTGGGTGTGGGCACCTGCCCGACGTGCACCTGCTCCGTGTTCCAATAGTAGCGATTGAGAAAACGCATTACCAGCCCATACATCCAGCCCAATGTGGCAATTATGGTTATGGGCAGCAAACGATGGACCACAGTCAGTGTGCTCAACAGCGGTGAAAACACCAGGCAGAGCCGACCAAAGCTGACCACCGAGAGCATGAGAATGATGCGCTTCTCGGGCGAGACCATTTCTCCCGTGCACGTGGTGAGCACAGCTATGGAAGCTGAGTTGGCAAACTTCAGCAGCATCCAGAAGATGAGCTCCAAGCCCACACGACGTGAGTTACGATCTGTATGGAAAGAGGAAAATTGAAAGAGCTGCATTGGGCTGCTTGTATACTTTTGAGACTTACCGGTTTCGGGCAGCAGCCATACCAGGTAGGTGCACAATCCCGCAACGATCATTAAATTGCCCGCCCAGCGCCAATAGCGACGCGTGTAGAGTATAAAGTAAAGACCCACAAAGACGCCTACCATTTCAGCAAAGCCCAGCGCCGCGGTATTAACATGAACCTGTGCCTCGCCCAGGCTGCGAATCATTAGCAATATGATGCTATACAGCACCTGGGCACAGCCCCAAATCAGATGAATATAGAGGAGCTGACGGCGCTTTGTTTCCTTATCCCAAATCTGGCAGTAGCTCTGACGCTGCTTAACGCACAGTTCCGTGGCATAGATAGTCAGCTGCACGTCCAGTGTCAGGGGCACCATGCGATTGTTATGCGTAGCTGATTCCAAGAGCACACGCAGTGCCGGCTCCACGCGTTGCTTGCTTAGCAGCCAACGTGGTGCATCCGTAATCCAGCGATGCAGCCAAACGAGCACGATGAGCGACGAGGATATGGCCACATAGAGATGACTCCAGTTATCAAAATATATGGATATGGCAGGCAGCAGCACCAGGCCAATGGACCAGAACAGCTCCGACAGCGTGACCACCAAAATGCGAGCCTTGCCCGAGGTAATGTCCGTTACTATCGCAAAAGGAAACTGTTAGAAAAGTTTGTGTCTTGAGTCTTTTGTTTTGCTTACATATAAAATGGCCGGCGGTGTACATGAGCGTGCAACAAACGGAGGTGAGGCAACGGAAATAGATGTGCAGCTGATAGGTGTCCACCAAACCCGTTAGATTGCCACAGAAGATCTGACCCAGCATGCCCAGTAGCATGAGTCGACGCGGACTAATGCTGCAAGCCAAAAATAAGTTTCCATTATGATGTCAATATAATAAATAAAGGACTCACTGCCGCAGCGCTTGGTGTGCCAGTAGCCCGCCGATGAGTGATCCAAGTGCATGAAAGGACTGTGTGAGTGCCACGAGGACGCGACGCGAGCAAATTAAATCGAACTGCGTTATCAACGACTTGTATTCCGTATTGTGCTCCACCTTCTCACAGGGCAGCGTATCCTGTGTGAATGCTGTGGCATTCCAGGTCTGCCCATAGCGCTGCATAAACCGCTGGGATAAGCTCTGTGCATAGGCATTGCAAACCTGCACGCTGAAGAGTCGATCCGTGTTGCGGCCGTGACCTTGCACCGGCTGGCTGTCATTCCAGTTAGCCGGATGGCACACCAGCTCGCCTCGCTGTGGATATGGCGCCGTGTAGATGATGCAGGCCATAAACCATGCCGTCGGTATCTTGCACAGGAAGATCAGCAGAATGGTGCGCAGCTGCCAGCGCCCAAAGTTGCCATTGATCTGTTGCACAATATCAACGCCGCGTGGCGCAGATGATCTGCGGCGCTGGCAGATCGTGTCCGATACTGTCATGATCAGGCTGAGGCATACACAGGCGTACTGAGCTTTAGCTAATTTTTCATCGTCGATATTATGCGGCAATGAGGAAAAAAATCAAGTTTGTTTTTGTTGTTAGCTCAGTCCACAAATTGGGTGCAAATTAGTTGCCGCTGCGATGTCTCGTTTTGATGACATTTTTTGTATTGTTTTGTTTTGTTTTGTTATGACGGCAACTGCGTAAGGCGGTATGCAAATAATATTTCCTAAAAAAAGAATTCGCACAAGGAAAATAATATACAAAACTCAATACAATGTACTTATCCCAATTTAGATGATGTAAGTAGTAGCTGGAAATGTTTTATAAAAGAACTGTGAAATGAAACACGAATTAGATATTATTATTTAGTTTATTCAATCTGACCTGCATTTAATTTTTGTATATCTCTGCTTATTCATTTCTCAAAATGTGTTAAATATGTTCTCTTGCTACAAATTGCAGTTTTGTTTGCCTGTCGATTCGTGAAACTTTAAATCAAAAACTTCAAATTTGATTATGTTTTACGCAAAGTCATGTTGTTTGTTTATTTATCTGTGTTTCGTGTTTGTTGCTATAAAATGGCACATTTCAGATGCCTCCTTATTATACGTAATTTACCACTGCTCTGATTTCTATATTTGAATATGAAATTCGAGTACTCATAACTTGTTCTTTACTTTTGTTGTATTGTAGTTAATTTAATTTGTTGTGTATTTCGTTGGATTTGTGTATCTCTATTCAAATTTGTTGCAAATTTAATTAATGTTCGTTTCATTTTGCTTGTTATTCATTTTCCAATTAATTATTGTCTTAAACAATTATGCCAGCTAACAATATTAACACTTTGCACTTAATCGCTTTAAATCGTTTGCAAATAATGTTTATTTGAAAAATATGCATAAACCAAAAGTTTATGCTGTGATGTTTGACGTTTTTTTCTATATTACTTTAAGGTTATTTGTCTTATGATATTTACATGGTTCGCTAAATATAGATTAGTAAAAATAAATGCGTTTTTGGATCGAAAATATTTTTCAGAGCTATGCACTAAATATATGTAGATTTGGCTTTGCAAAGACTTCACATAACAATAATAATAATAATAATAAAATAATAAAAAAATGTATTACAACTAAATTATGGCGTGTAATTTATGCGCTGGGTGAATTTAAATAATAAATCTATTTATAATATATATTTAATACGTAGTACATGTTGAATCTTATTTACAATACGTGTGATTGCGACTTATCATCAAGGAGTGTAGTTAGTTTATAAGTAGATATCTACCAGTTATACCTTAAAATCCTATGTGTCATATCCGCACAGAGATTTTTGTTACATTTATGAGAGCAGCGTCAACCTTTTGCCTTCAATGGTGAATATTGATTACCATAATTATTATATTATATTATTACGCATTTTGATTGAGTTACAATTCGAATTTTTAGTTTTTAATTGTTAACATTAAGCTTAGTAACTAGTTTAAAGTCCTTTGTTTTGTTTTTTACTGCATCATATATGCTTTTTCACGTTTCGCTGCTTCGATTTGTTACGATGTTTATGAGGGCCTCTTAAATCTAAAAGCTAAACATTAATTTTTGGTTTCAACGATCCGTTCAGTGATCCGTGCTTAGCGCGTCCTCAATGTTGCTATCCCAATTGAATTCCGTAACACCCTGTTTGAAATAGATGTTGCCCAGATTCGCAAAGCGTTGCTCAAAATTTCCATCTTTCGCTTTCAAATGTTCAAAACTGTGGCAAGAAAAGAGGCAGAAAATAGAGAGTTTTAGGTTAGAATGCATTTCTCAACTATAATGGCTTAAAAAAGTATGTTAATTAATAAAAAATAAATTATTAAGTCTCGATTATTTTTATATTTTACTACCCTATTTTACTTCTTAAGTGACTACTTAACTATTTATACATTAATTTTCAAATGTTGTGAATTATGAATAATGGTCAAATATCAGTTTCAGATTGACATTTACGGAATGATTTAAACATCACGGCTTTTCTAAACAATGTTATATACATTTTATGTGTTTAACCTTCGAATGCAAACTTTTTTCCATACAAAATCCTCTTCAAGGAAGATCAATATATACGATGAACCTACCTGAATACGCAGAAATTCCACTGAATACCTGATCTGTCCCTGCTTAGAGGAATTTTAGCGATAACCAGATGGCCTTTCAGGTAATTTGTTAAACTTCTTCGAGACTGTTCTTTAAAAGAAGATTACTTATAATAAAACAAACAGAATTGAGACACGTTTTATGTGCATGGGCTTAACAAGGATACAAGTCAATATTAAGCTACCCAGATTCTAAGAATAGCTGCTTTTACAAGTTCTGCACAATATCTAAGATTCTCAGACGCAAAACTGCATTTTCTATTTATATACAATTGCTCAGGTTTATTCTGACTATAACTGAATGGTTTGTATGAACAACTTTATTGTTTTTCAAGATATCTCAAACAAACTCAGTAATTGCGCGTTACATCAGTAATAGAAGTTGGAACGAGTTAAAGGTCTGTGGAATTTTTACCCCGTTCTTGGTTTTTGTTGTTTTTTTAAAAGCTGCCATCCTTTCAACTTGAAGTAAGTAAAACTGAATACCTTAGGTTGTAAGCATGTAGGCCATGTAGAAATGTATACACTCAATTGTTGATGCAGCTGCGTACAGTGCAGCTGTACAATTAGAGGACGAGGCATACAATTTGACCTTAGCCGGGGCATTGTTAGCGCAAAATGTCAAAGGTCATAAGCAGCGATTGTTCAACGCAGAACCTGAACGCAACCAAAAAAAGAATAAGAAAAGAAAAAAACCCAAGACAAAGGGCGACAGGCAGCAGATTTTACAACGGACTTGAGGAAAAACCCCTCGGTACTCTGTGCTCCTTACTCCCTACTCTGCCCTCGGGCTTAAGTCATTGAATTAGCTGTGGATTCGGAGCTACTTTTACAGCCCAAGCTTGTTGTTGCTGTGTAGCCCACCCTTAAGAAGCGCAGGCGCAGCTGCACATCTGCCCTGCTGGGCCCTGCCCCTTCCGCTCCGCTCCATCCCGTTGCGTTCCGCCTGAGGAAGTTGCAAGGAAGTGGGGTAAGTCGCTTGAGTCGTGCCGCAAGTCAGTAAAGTTTCCATTGACTGCGTCTCAGGCGTCTCGCACGTGTGTGCGCAATCAGCGTCGAATGTGTTACCTTTCGGAGGGTTGTTCAGCTAGCTGGGGAAAACTGCCAGCCTGGGAAAATAGAAATCAAAACGGGTTCTCGAATTGTTGTATGCAACAACGCACATTATGTATTTCGTATTGGGTTTCTTAACTAAATATGTATTTATAATAATTTAAGATAGTTGAAAATGTAGCCTAAAGTTTGCTTCGTTTATGTTGGGCTCATTTTGGGCTCTACATATTTCGCGCCTTGAGCACCTGCTTTTGTGGCGGACTGGGCACATTCTCCTTGCCGCTGGCAAAGATCAGCGACTTCTTGGGTGTGCTGGTCGCGGACTTGGGTGTGCGCGGAGTGCGTGGGCTGTGCGGGGTGCGTGGTGTGCGTGGGGTGCGTGTTTTGGGTGATTTGCAGGCAAGCAGCTCGCTCAGCTCATTGCTGTTATCCTGACGCACACACTTCTCCGAGGAGTTGAGCAACCACGAGGTAATCTTGTCGCATTCAGCGCGCAGCTCGGAATCAATCAGCAGATCCTCAATCTTCTCCAGATCTGTGGTATTGGGCTTGTTAGCCTTGCTGGGCGTTAGGAGTGCTACTGTGGGCTGCTGCTTGGATTTGAGGGCAATATTCTCAAGCTTGAGCTGTTCGCACTCCTCGCGCACCTTGAGCAGCAGCTGATCCTTGCTGTCCAGCTCGAGCTGAGCAAACTGCAGCACGGTGGCAAACTCATCGAGGGCCTTCTTCATGTCCGCCATATAGAGCTCACGCGTCTCGTCCTTGCGCTTCAGATCGCTGTACATGTCACAGTAATGGGCCAACTGGGCATCACCATCGATGCGCTCCTGGAACGAGTTAGCAATCTTATTGAATTTGGACAGCGTATCCGACTCGCTGGCAAGCAGCTCATGCAGCATGGACTCTTTCAACGATACCTCACTCTGCAGCGTCTGTGAGGAGCTGCGCAGCGTCTCGAGCGCCTTTTGGGATTCGTTGAGCTGCTGGCGCAGCTGCTCCGCGTCCGATTGTAGCGTCAGATAGCTCTGCTCCAGGGCGCCCTTCGCCAGCTGCACGGACTCCAGCTCGGCCTTGAACTGCTCCACATCGGCATCGGACTTCTTGAGGCGCTCCATCAGTATGTTGACCGTGGAGCGTGTATTGTTCAGCGTCAGCTGATAATTGTACTTCTCGGTAATGGTCTTGGCCATGTCCTGCTTGAGCTGCACCAGCTGCTGCTGCAGTGTATCGCTCAGTTGGATATAGTAGTCGATGCCATTGCGCAGCTGCTCCTCGCACTTCTGTAGCTTCTCGTCGCGCTGTCGCAGCATATCGTTGGTGGTCTCCAGCAGCACCATGACATCCTGTTTCTCCAGCTCGATCTTGATGAGCTCGTTCTCGGCCAGCTTCTGGCGTTTGTCCAGCTCGGCGCGCCAGTAGCTCTTCTCGCGCTCCACGGCACTCTCCAGATCATTTTCGACCTGCTGCTGAACATTGGCTACCGCCTGTTGCTGTTCGGCCTGCTTGGCCTGCTCCTGGCACAGCTGCCGTATGGTGTCGCAGTGTGCATCGATCTCGCAAGTCTTGTCCAGCAGCTCGTCCTGCAGCGAGCGTATCAGCGTACACTTGTTGGCCAGATCGTTCTTCAGCGTGTTGCGTTCCACGCGCAGGCACTCCAGCTCCGTCTGGCTAACCTTCGTCTCCTGGCCGTAGGCGAGCGCATCTTGTTCGATCTGCTGCTTTAGCTGCAACACATCCGCCAGGAGTGTGGCATTCTTTGACTGCAAGTTCTCAATCAGCCCCATGTGCTCTGCCGTCTTCTGTTGCTCGGCGCTGCAACTGTCCCGTGCCCGGGCCACCTCTGCCTGCAGCCCGCTGAGCTGCTCCTTCAGCTGCTCCTGTGCGGTTTGCTGCTGCTCGCAGCTCTGCTGCAGCTGCTCATTGGCCAGCATGTAGGCCTCGTTCTCGGCGAGCAGGCGCTCCACTTGGCGCTCATGCTGCTCGCGCTGTTGCAGCAGCTGCTGCTCGAGATTGGCGCAGCGTTCCAGCAGCTGTGCCTGCTCGGCGCCCAGCTGCTCGTTGCGCTCCTTGAAGGCCAGATTCTCGCCACCAAGCGCCTGTAGCAGCTGATCTGTTTTGGCCGTTGCCTGTTCGTGCTCCTCACGCATTTTCAACTCCGACTCCTTCAGCTGCTCCACATGACGACGCACCACATCCAGCTGGCTGAGATAGCTCTCGATGAGCTCGTTCTTGTTGCGTATCTCCTGCTGCAGCGCCTCCTTGCCCTTGAGCCGATTCGCCGACTTGGCCTCCTTCACGGGCGTCGTTGTGGCCGAGTGCAGCGGCGTCGAGGCTGCCGTGGAGGCGCCACTGGCGCTGCTGCTTACTGAATCCGCTGTGTGGCTGCTCGCTGGGCGGAAACGCAAGCGCTGCGGCAGCGAAGGTGTGCGAAACAGGCGCAAACCCTTCGACTTCTTATCCTCCTTGGGTATGGCAAACTCTTTGGCGTCCTTGGAGCTGGAGGCGAACCGCACGGCATCCTTAAAGAATTTCTCAATCTGCTCCTTGCGCTCGGGCGGCGCTGTAGCAGCTGTTGTTGTTGCTGCTGCTGCTGCGGTGGGCGTGGCACTGCCCGCGGAGCCAGCCGAGCTGTTGGAGGTGGATATGGAGCCCGCCGGAGAGCCGCACACAACATCCACATCATTGAAACGCTTCAATTTGGCTTTGGAAAAGGACATGTCGTATGGTATTTGGTTTTTGCTTTTTGGTTTAACAAACTTTTTGTTTTTTTGTGTAAATTTTATTTAATATTATAAACAACTTGTTGGTCAATAACAAAAACTCAATAAAACAATTCAAAACACAACTTTAACTTTTCAATAAAATGTTTTTAACAATTGCTGCACGTTCGTTTAATTTTGTCTGTACTGTTTAGTCCGTTGTTGTTGCTTGTGTTTCTGAAACTTGTGTTTGTAGCCCGTCACCCGCTTCCCCTGTTTGTGGTATCTACTGATCTGTTCCTATGCGTTCCGTTGTCAAAACCTAACTGAAGCGTTGCGAACTGCGACGGCGCAAATGCAGGCAACGCCACAAGAAATATCTAGAAAAACAACCCTCGAGTTGCAAGTAAGGTAGCAGGAAAGGGCAGGGGCAGGAGGGTAGCTCTGTGTTGTGTCTTGCCTCGTGGTTTGGTGGTGGTTCGTGCCACAGTGCACACACACACAGACACACAACTCCTTATCGCTATCTTTGTGAACTATAGAAATTTATTTTGGCGCGCGTAAATGTTGCAATTGTCAAGACAACATCGGAATCTCCCTGAGTACCTTTAAGGAACCTTATGCGACAGTGTGTGTGTGCGTGAGTTTGTGTGTGTCACACATCTGTCTAGGAATCACACATAGTACTCAGTACCTAGAGAACTCCATCAGTGAAATAACCGTTAGCCCCCCCCCCCCCTCTCGCAAAGAAGCAGGGACAAACAGCTGGCAACCAGCATAAAGTTGACCCGCATAATTGGAGGAAAATGTGAAAAACGTGGAAAAGTACAGCGCAACGCCTGCGCCTGAAAATTGAATTGAATTGCATGGAAAATGATTTCGCTGGCGCATTAAGTAAATTGATTTGCGCCTAAAACACATCGCCATATATTTTTATATAACAACCCATCTCAATAGGTAGATGTTGATCCTGCCGCTGCTTAAGCACCCAGCGGGAATACCACGACTTCAGAAGAGGAAGTGCAACTGGCATGTTTGGTAAAAGTAATTAAGGGAAGCGCAAAAGGATCAGCAAGTATACAAGGATAAAAATATATAAATATATATATGTGCTCGTGTGTGTTCTTGCCTGACTGCGGGATGTGGTAAGACGACAACAGGAAGATTGGCCTGTCACATTGTTGTAAATTGTTTGTTCTACATTTAACACTCGCCAAAGGATATGGTATTCCTGCCCAATGGAATCTCTGCCAGGCCATTGATGAGCTGGCAGATGGTTGCCTATGTTAAGAAATGACTTGGATTTGACAAACTTCGATTAATCCGAAGGTTAACAAGAAGTAAACTGAAGTTTTCTTCAAATTAAATTTAAGTAAAATAATTTACCGATCTTTATTTATACCTAAGATTAATTCTATTTTAAACAATATTTTTAAACTAAGTAGATGCACATACAAATAATTAACAATAAGAGTATTGAGTTTGACTTGTTCTAAAGAGATCTGTCTGATATATAGACATATCTATAAATCATTGATCAATACAAAGATTAATTTCATATTAATAAAAGTATTAGAAAATATTCTCATCTGTTAGAAATATAAAATATTGCTGAAACTTATTTTGTCTTTTAATTTTTTAACAGTTTATTAAATAATAGTCAATAGTCATCTGTCAGCTTAACTGGAGCACGTAGAATACCACAATGTTGCCTTAATGATGTTTCTTTGAACATTTCAACAGCACCGACATTTCCCATGCCTGATGAGGCATAAACAAAGTTAATTCGCCAAACATAACGCCAAGTAATAGATGGTAACATTGGGATCCATTAAATATACGACGCCATTATGTTACCATGTTTCTGTGTGTGCATTCGTGTGTGTGAGTGTGTGTGTGTGTGTGTGTAGCAACAATAACCTTAAGCCAGCCGATGTCAATACATAGTGATCGCTACAAAAGAAGGTCGCTCAAAGGGTTTTCGCACCCTCAGGGGATACAAAAGCATAAAGAGACTGACAATGAGTCATCGACCTTAGTAGACGAAGGATGTGCCCCGCTGACGAGCTGCGCAATACGCGTGAAACTCAACGGCCCAAGGATCAGGTTTCCCCGTCCGGATGAACTAGTTGTCGGGAGCAGAAATCGTATGGATAGCTGCAACTAGTAACTGAGACGCTGTTGGGGTTAACACTACTCTGTAAAATATCATTGTATTTGCACATAAGCCAATTATGTTCGTTTTAATTTGGAGGCTATATGTATAAGCCCTTAAGTCTTGTAAACTCTACCAATTCAATAATGATCAGTTTAGAAGCAGGGAACTGTGCGGAAATTTGAGAAATATGTGAATTAACATATAGAAATGTTCATCTTTGCACTAATTACTTGCGATAACAGGATATTCTGTTCGTTGCTGTATTCTGAAAGATGATATCAGCAGTATTGTTTGATTGTCACTTCGGAGTTCTCCTATTCACACACATGTTTCAAGATTATAACCAAGCGGATCACTTGTATGCGTTTATTCGCCACAAACCTTATTCACAGTGCTATTAGGTTTATTTATAGAGGACCTCGTGTCCTTAGTGGTACCACACATCGCGTTCGTTAGGAACTCTTAGAGATTTCTCTCGCGATTTTTAAAGTCAGTTCGTTTTATATGATTTTATATTCAATTAATATCTTTCGAATAATTTCTCAATTACATTTGTGTACTCCAAGGTCACTTCATCTTTGAAATATCGTTGAAACTGTCTTAGCACTTAAGTCTTTAATCGTATCATATCTTATTATATTATGACATAGCACATCATATCAAACTATGAATAAATATATCATATCTTTCATATGAAATGTGAGATGTTTCACATCTACAAGTGTAGCTGAATATCCTTATTATAAGTATATTGTACCATATCATATTATGTGGGATGTTCCATTTGCAACTATATCGCTTACTTCCTATGTTACTGACTCTTAATCTCTACGAGCACTTACCGTTGAAACAGCAAATTCTTGGCAAATGTATAGAGCTCAATGTCCAGGCCATTGAGTTTCTCGATCCGTCGCCGCTGATCGGGACGGAGATTCGTGACAGCAGCCGCTGAAATAGTTGCATTGTGCTGCTCGAAGGGTATGGCAAAGCGCAGGTTGAAGGTCTCCTCGAAGATATATTGGGACATCTGCGGGGAAAGTTTTCTTTTAAAGTATTTTGTTGTATATATGAAAAGTGTTTGAACGCACCTTTTGATATTCCGTCAGTCCAAAGTAGGCCATCGCGGCCAAATTGCGCTTGGCGCTGGCCAGCATGACGCGATCGCGTTCATGTGCCGGCATCGATGATTTGTTGTAGCAGCCGACCAGGGCTAGATCGGCAAGCATGCGGGTTTGCCTATTAGCGGCCAGGTTTGACTCACAGCCGGCAAACTGATCGAGATCGACATCCAGCCAGTCCTTGCCCTTGTAACAGGGCGGCAGCTCGTTGGCCGTGGCCTGTCGGCCCAGACACCAATGCCGGGAGCCCTTCCAGGTGGCGCCACGGCGCACATGCCGATACTCGGACATATAGCGTGAGATCGGCTCGCGCAGCAGTGATATATAAAAATAGCGGCGCTTAGCCGTCTCGCCCTCGTTCTTGTCCAGCTCGACGTCCACACAGCTGGTCAGCTCGGTCCAGTCGGCGTGCAGGCCGCACTTCCAACCCGTTGAGTATCTGGAGAAGAGCCAGTTCTCGTTGCGATGCGGACGGAAGCAATAGCAACGCTTGCGCTGTCGCTGGCATTCACAAGGACGCTGGCAAGGACACATATTGGTTAAACTTATATGCCAATATTTCAAGAGCTTCTTGTACATACCTTAAGGTCCAAATCGCGCACCAGATGACGTCCAAACGAGGTGCCACCTGTCTTCTGTATGTGCAGAAAGACCATCACATCGTGCCCATCCATATCGAACTGAAAATCATCGTTAAGCACATCCTCGTAGCTCAATCCTGCGTTGGCTATAATGTTCTGTGGTGCCGATGCTTTCGATGCAATTGATGTGCTGCCGCCCACATTGTTATTGTAATTATTGTTGTTGTTGTTATTATTGTTGTTGCTGCTGGCCTGATGCAGCGCCACAGACTGCAGTTCATTGTAGGCCAGCATGTCCGAGGATTGGAGCATTACAGCACGTTTGGATAAGGCGCATACCTGCGGTTTGGGCAAAGAGCAAAAGTGCAAACATTAAGTGGCGATTGCAAAAATGTGGAATGTAATTTCATTAATCATTTTCATTGTTGTCAGGGGCCTTAAATTAAATTGATTGCCTACTGCAGCAGTTGCATTAAGTGCGCCTGTGTGTGTGTTTCTTTGTGTGTCGGGGTTTATTTGTTTACAGCATTAATTAAATGAACAAAGCGCTTAAATGCATATTTTTGGTTTCACCAGCGGCTCTCTGAATTGCAATATCTTCAGGCATGTGAATGCTGCATCCTGACAGGATCTGTGCAACTATTTACGGTGTTATTTGCTCAATGAAATGCGCAATTTTATTTATTGCAGGACCTTAACAGTTATTAACTATAACTTTTGAGCTGCACTTGAGCTATTTAATACATATTTTTGAATAATTATTTTATTCTTTATACACGCACACGAGCTCAACTGATGTGAATAAATTTCATTGCATACTTTCAGGCGGACTCATTAATTCAGCAGCCCAATATGAGAGTTGGGTTTCTTTTGTTGCTAACTAGAATTGTATGTTTCTTATTAGGTCTATGTTAAAAGAAAACAACACAAACCTTTGAATTGGACACATGAGGCATCCCATAACATGCTAAAGCTTCTTTTGATGCCTCAGTTCATTCTTAACTGAGCATTGATTACGTATTAACAAATACAATTTGAATTTACTCTTTCTTTACTCTTTAAATTAATAAAGTGCCTACTCCACTTTAATTATGAAAAGATTGCAATGGATATATATTTAGTTTTCTTGAAGAAAACTTGTTTTCTACGACTTGATATAAGAGTTTTGTTTAGATTAATTATATCCCAATCAAGGAGCCCGCACGGAACACCGATTAAAGTTACGAAGTGTGGAGTTGAAATAAGTTTTCTAAATGAGCAAATAGCGCATGTGGTTGTTGTTGTTGTTGTTGTTGTCCTCATTGTTTCTGTCACTTTCTATACAAATACTGAAGACGTCCAAGTGTCCGTGGAAGATAAAAGAGGACTCGCAGTTCCATGTATTCAAGTGCTTATATGCAATCAAAGTGAAGAAAAGTTTCTCGATTAAAATGAGCAACTTTGTGAAATTCTCTTATCTAACCATTTCCGCTGCTTATGGCCAGAACAGAGTACAACGGGCAGCACGAACAGCCGGAACAACTAACAACCAACAACCAACAAGCAACAAAAACAACAACAACAACAACATAACTGGGCCAACAGAGCAGCTCATTAAACAATTGGCAGTTGTTGGGTGTGGTTTATAAGAAATTAAGAACATTATGGGATGGTGCGGCCAAGGGCCTTATCTTGAAGTTCAACACGAACTCGAATGGTGCGCTTGAATGCGTGTAAGTTTATTTCATCTTTAAATGGCCCAAAGCAGCTGGACAGAAGGGAGGGAAGGCCAGAGTTACACTTGGGGCTGCATGTGGTAAGAATAAATGTAAGGGACAGGTGCAAAGTTTTGAATTTATTGTACAACAACAATCCGATTCGATTATCAGGCAGCAACCGCTAGAAAAATGGCCAAAGCCGTTGAGGGGTGGGGGTTCGCCTTGGGGTTTCTGGTTTGTATGCCTCCCTCCCCGCCCCACACACAGGCTTGAAGCTTTTGAGTGGCTTTAACTAGAATGCTTAAATCGCTGTGATTTTCACAGAATATGCATGTATATTTTTGTAAGTATGTATTTCAATTTGGCGTGTGAATTTATCAAGTGTTTCCAGAGCTCATAAATATAAATATAATAGATTTATGTGAAGAGCGTAAAAGCGCATAAAATGCAATTTGCCCAAAATGAGACGAAAATCTACCACTAATGGGTAATTTAATTTTATTTTCGCGCGGGCATTTTGGCCAACACAACTAATATGGCCTTAACAGCAGCAGCAGCAGCAGCAACAACAAAAGCACAAAAATAATAACAATCCTATGCGCGCGCGCGTGTGTGTGTGTGTGTGTGTGTGTGTGTTAGAGCGCGCACTTTGCTGGCGATTTAATTGCTTTTTATAGGCAGACATAAAAAAAAATGACATGGCTATGAACAGCGACATGGCCACTGACCAAAACCCACCCAAACAGCAACCACCAAATCCAGCAACATGTCCTGGCAGCCACATTCTACTCCTAGGTATTGGGGGCTGCGGTTCCTGGTAATATAATAATAGTAATCATTTAGTGGGCAAATTTGTTGGATGCTCACGCGCCCAAAATATCCCACTTCCACACTCACACACACACACACATACAAACAAGGACATTGTGTGAGTTTATTAAATGTGTATGAGAGTTCTTTTTAGTGTTGTTAAATGTTTAGCACAAACACACACGCAATGATAAGTGTCGGAACTATCGCATATGGTGTTGATCAAAATTGGCCTATTAAATAAAACGATCAAGAAAATAATGAAGCAAATCTGAACTTGATTGAATAGTTCGTTTGAGTTGAAAAGAACAAATATTTCGTTAGGGCATTTATCAAAATATAATTCTTGCTTTTAGCTTTATTCCTTTTATCTTAAAAACAATTTGAAATAAATTATATTAAATTGCATAATTTTTAATTCTGCTAATTGTATTTTAGTATTATCTCAAAAAAATCCTATTGTGTTATCGATATCATTTTATTGTAGCGTACATTACATAAGCTCATTGCTATGAAACGGCTATGCTCTGAACCGTAATGTTAACTAACAGAATATGTAAATATTGATAACTGCGAATAATGTTAACATAGAAATTGTACAATGAACCAAAAAAAATAATCTTCAAACCTTATTAAATTAATCATTTTTTATCATAGAGTTAAAGTAAACCATTGAAAGATCTGAAGAAACAGAAACAATAAATAACTTCTGACACCTTATTATATTGAGCTATTGAAAATATTCAAGCCTGGTCTACGCTCAAGCCGTATTAATTAATATAATTAAGCTGTTTAGTTGTAAAATATCGTGTGATGTGCTCTCAGATGCACATCGCTAGTTAAATTGGTTTATATTTACTCAATGATTAAATAAGTGCAAAATGTGTTGCCTACTTTTGGGAATAGCCAGTAAAATTTTAATCAGCTTGTGGCGATTGTTGTTCCGGCTGATAATCGAGTTGTTCACAGTCGATGAATTTCAAAAATGTTAATTTATGTAAATTGCATGTTTAATGTGTGCATTTAGTTTATGCTAAACCAGCGGCAACAAATTTGCAACAAATTGAAATTTGTATTAATATTGAGTTTTTGGTATTGAAGAGAACATTTGTGCATTTAATAACAATATACACATTTCCTGGACATAGTATTTTATTACAGTTTTAACCCTCTCGCCAAGTCCAGGCCATATATAATGACTATTCGCTTGAATGCATAACTGTAAAAATACAATTTTAAAGCTTGTTTTTACTTGATTTGCATTGCCAATCAATTTGAGTGCTCTATAAATGCAAAGAATTCAAGTTAACAACTGCTTGCAAAGGCCATCAATTTAAGCACTGGGGCCAAAGTTGGCAGGAAAATTACTTAAGTCATTCTGAACATGCTTATGGCAGTAATAATTTTTGAATCTATGAGTGTATAAACCACAAAATGCTGGGCAAACAAAAGTCAAATAAAATAAGCGACAAAAGCCGCAAGTTTCAGCAAGTAAATTAATATTTACGAGTGTGTGCTACTGAGATTTAAGATTGTATGCTTTATGAACCAGAGTGCATATCACACACACACACACACACACACACACACACAGCACACACTCTCAGAGACTCGTAAATTTCAAGCACACCAAAAAGTCAACAATAAAACTTTTCGTACTAAAGAAAAGAAAGGAAGAAAAAAACCACATTCTCAAGATACAATTTGATGTTGCAGGCCATAAAAATGCCAGAGAAATAGAACAGCAAATGGAAACTGTGAAAATAGGTACTACGTACCTACAAAGCAGTAAAACTCTTCGTAAATTTAAATTGAGGAACGTACAAAATCTGCCAGTTCAACTTAAAGCAAAAACAAGGACGTAGAACAATGTTGTTTATTGCTTACTTGAATATACAAGACATGTCTCAATTAATTTGTTATTTTCTAAAACACGTTGTAATATGGCCAGTGATATCGCGAACACAAACTGTCAAAATGAAATACCTTAGCAGCAATTAAGTCAACGTTTCAATGGAATTACTTACGGACTTTTTGCCTTAGCTCGCCAGTTTCAATGGCCGAGTCCGTTTCTTGGGCCCACATCGAATGGAAAATGCTTAAAATGAGCATGACAAACAATTGTAGCTGAGTGGCATACATATTGAAGGTTTTAATATAGACTGAAGCCAGTAGCTTAACTTAGAAGTATGGAAAAACATTTCACGCTTAACGCTTAGCTTAACATACGAGATATTCTTTGAAATATGCGATTATTCATGCTTAGCGTTTCGCACTGGTAAATGGACACACACTTTAAGGAGCTGTCATCCCGCACATAGCCGAACTTGCAGCCACAGCCCAACTTGCATTTATTTATTAAACGGCATCTGGTATCGTGGTAAAAAGGCACCGAGCAGGACGGCTCATTGCAGAGCAGACAGGCGAGCTCCTCGTTCTCATTGCAACCTGTGGGGTAGAGCTGGGATGAAGGATGCAAGACTCACTAATATAATGCGATCTTACGTTGACCATTGGCAACTGCCAGCAAGCAGCTGAGCAAAGTTAGGGCCCGGCGCGTTTCAAATGCAAACAACATGGCTAAACACTTGTAGCCCGTAGCCCGGCTAATAAGGCCAACTTGATGACCAGCTGGCATTACGCTCTTTAACTAATTCGATTTGTGTGTTATGGCAATTAGCCAAGTTAACGAAGCAGTCAATTGCCATACCAATAGCGCAAGTCATGGATATCCATATATTTTAAGTCATGTTCACCTCATTATCTAATATTTAGGTGTTACATTTTCTACCACGATTCTCGCGCAACTATCAATATGTGATATGAAAATATTACTTTGCGTTCAATCTATGGCGCAACAAATTTGAGAAATGTTTTCTATCTGCGGATATTCGCAATTAACAGCGCAATATATAACCAAAGCTAAAGTTAAAGTTAAATGAATAACGTCTGGAATGTTCCATAAGTTTTAAGATGATGAAAATTATTGAAATATGTAAAATAAAACTGAACATATTTTAGGACAATAGATAAGTATGCTAAAAGTGATTTAAAGTAAACCATTTGTAATAAATCTAAACCTTAAACTCAGGAAATATTATGCTGTTTGGGCTCTTCTGCCATGTGCGAAAGTATATTTCCGATGTCTGGCCAGGTTTTGATAGATCACAGAAAACAACTTGCTGACAAAAACAATAAAAAGTTTACGAGTAATACATAGATTTAAATGGTACTACATAAATATGTAAGCAGTTTATTTAAATTTAAAAGCAGAAAGACTTTATAAGTAGAACACAGCCACAGTCACTGATATTTGCAAAATTTGTTATTTTCGTCGCTCATCTCTATGTATGTGTATGTATATATGTTTTGAGGCACAGATAAATGCTGGGCTTGGGTTTATTTTCAGTACAGGCCTCCATCAGTCAGTTATGAGTGCTAAGAGTATCCGCTTTGATGCTGTCATATACCATTTTAGTGGTTAACAATTCAACGGTCAACTGAAGAGCACACAAATCCATATACAATCCGGCACACAAAATGGCCAGCAAAAAAGACCATTCAAATGCCATTCGTAGCACACAAAACACACACACACACACACACACACATACACACACACATACAGGTAAACAATAAGCTGAGCATGGAGTGCAATCGCATAAAACCCAAACCCAAACCAAAATGTGGCTGACATGAAAACGGAAATATAAAAATTACACAGCACTGGATACAAGGAAGCTCTCACATACACGGACATATACAAACAAACGCACACTCTGGCCGAGTGATAAATTACATAACATTGCTGCATTTTATTATCATTTAAACAAATACATTGAATGCACAAAACACACAAATGGCTCGGGTTTTGGGTCGAGGCGGCAGCGGTAGCGGCGGAGGGGTGTTGAGCGGGTTTAGTTTTGAAATTTACAGCGCAGAATTGTGTAAATTTTGTGCATAAAATGGCCGCTTATGATATTTTAGCATGCCAATGCGATTATTACGCGGCACTGTGAATTATCCTTGGGCTCTTGCATTTGAAATGCCAAAGTCACGCCATTAGCAGGCAGCATTTAAATATTTTATAGCCTAATTTTGGGCTGCTAAATTCGGAAATATTCTTTGTGCCCGAATCAATTGTTGCCCGGGAATTATGTAATACATGAACATAATCTTGCATTTGTAATAAGGCCAGCATATATTATTAAGGTCTCACTATGATAAGCTATTCATAAGCTCACGAAAAGCTTCTTCTGATGTTAGCTGAGGCAAATTTAATGGACTTCAGCTTAAAGCTGCTTTTTCTATTTTAATACTCATGTGAAAAACTACAAGGATCAAATTGTTAGCCTAAACACTTATGACCATATATTTAAAGCCTCTCGAACAGATTCCGTTCTGATAATTCTAGAATCTTAACACTCCTTATTCTCCGTCCGTAACAAAAACAATTTACGTTTAAATTGCTCAACGCGTAAAGGCACCGAAAATTTGCACAAACAAACCATTTGATATTTTGCGTGGCTCTCGGTTGAGCGATTGAGAGGCTGCTTATATTTTTTTCCTTGCTCATACCCTACACTTATTAAACGGGATAAGACGGGCATCTATGTGTTATGGAAGAAAGATACATCCTCTGTTATATAAAGTATCAAATAGTACTCGTTTCGATCTCAGAGAAGAAGCAAACTTGGTATGTTACTGCTCTTTTTTATACCCTAGCAGAGGGTATTATAATTTTGTCTCGAAATGTATAATGGACTGAAGGAGACGTTTCTTTATACTACCAATGTCGGACCCGGCCGGATCGGACCACTATAACATATAGCTGCCATAGGAATGATCGGTCGAAGACTATGTTTTTGTATGAAAAACTTTTTTGCTTATAAAGATATCCTCCCCAAATTCACCCAAACCTAGTCTCTGGAGAGTTTATACAATTTGACTAAACTTGACTAACATCACACCACTATATCGGATCAAAAATGCGTTTTTGTGTGAAGAACTTTTTGTATTACATCCAAACTAAGTGAGAGTCTTATTATACTTCAAAATCGGACCACATAGGATCAGACGAAAATTGAGTTTTGTATACAAATATTCCTGCTAGGATATGTTGCTTCAGCACTCCGAAGTTTTAGCCGTTATTTGTTGTTTTATATATCTTTTATTTTTGTTTAAATTTTGCATATTTATTTAACTTGTGCACTACTACCTTTTTGGCAGCTTAAACTAGTTGTACATGTTTTTTCTTTGTATAGAATTTAATTCAAAATACAATCAACATTTCAATCTTGTGCTAAGTAAGTATTATCGTCTCTGACTTATAAACAGAGAATCTTTTGTGGTCACACTTGGTAACGTCAGAAGTAGCGCAATATTGCACGGTAATCAGATATATTTACAGGGTATCTGCTGGCGCAACATTGTTATCAGGAGAAGCTTTGTTTCCATACGCGTAGCAGAATTCAATGCTCAAGTGGCTTATTAAGCTTGGCTTTGTTGCGAGAAATTATTTTCAAGCAGATGTTTTCTCAAAAATAAGCCCAGATACAAGAAACTTGACAATGAGCAAACAACAACATACCAATAAGTTGATATATGACAAAAATGCTAAAAGATCCTTAACGATTGTAAATTGCTCACTTTGTGGATTTTATTTAAATGCATAAATTGAATACACTTGAGAGATATAAATATCTGTAAAGCAAATCTGTAAGCAAAAGCAAAATATGGTATAAACAATCACGAGCATGAAACTCTCGTATTCAATTGTAAGTTATGATAGTTGGGAACCTTTTGTGCCATGTGCCATAATAAATCTGACAGTCCCTGGCAATTCGGATTGATGTATTCATTTTGTCATGCCGTGTGTGTGACTGTGTGTCGAAAGTGTTTGGCATTTCATTTATCAAACTGGATGCTTGGTGTGGCAACTGCGGGAATGTCTGTGATTTCAGGCATTAAATCATTGACAGTTGCTTATGTTTTCAATGGATTTTGTACTATTTGCAGACGCAGTTGCCTGGGGGCACATTCACAAAGAAAAGAAATATAAAATACCAGCGAGAAATTATGGGTAGCGATTTATTATTTTTTAAAGCACAACGTTGAAAGCTAATCTATTTTAAGTGGCTGTAAAACATTCAAGCCAAACTCGCTTCATGGCCCGGATGTGTGTGTGCTCTAATGAAATGTAGCATAATATTTTCAGTTTAGACATTGGCCGAAACTCACGAGCGTGTGTGTGCGATAAGCGTCGTGTAAATCCCCAAAATAAGCAAAGACACACACATGGACACACACACACACACATAGACAAATCCCTTGGCCAGGACAGTGTAGCTCGACTAGCTCTGGATAGTCCTGGCTGTCCGGCGCTTTTGGTCAATGACCATAAATTCAACTAAAATATATTTTGACATTTTGCACGCAAAGCGTGAGATGAGCAGTGCGGTGTGGAAGGCCAACAGCTAACTAAGCGTGTTGGCCCTAAAGATCTCTGGGTGCCGAATGGGCCAAAGGGAGTCACTATTGTATAAAGGTCATTGCAATGATGAAGCAAGCAAGGACCCGGCCGTTCACATTTCCGATGAAGTGTTAACATGCGATAACAGCCAACCCACAATCCACAAAACCAAAATCAAATCAAACACAATGAAGCACAACTGATGCGAAATGTTCTTGCTGATGGCCAAGGACTCAGCTCAAAGCTCTAGATTCCTGGATGCTTATATTTATCACTTATTGCTCTGTCATTTGGCATTGTTTCGTTTCTCAGCAAGTTGCCAAAAAGTAAATGATGTGAAATGGCTCGAAAGCGTTGATAAAGCAAATCAATGGTCATACTTAATATCATTTTTTTTCTTTACTTTTCTTGAGATTGTTGCAACATCAGATTTAAGTCAAATGTTGCATAATTCAATGCGCTGCAAATTTGGTTTCTGTGGCATTTTTATGCATTTTTGCACTGCTCTAAAGCATATTAATTTGTCCTTTTTTTATTTAAAAAAAAACAGAGCAATTTCTTGCGCGACCATTTTAAATTTCCATGCTCGTAAACTCTCACAAGAAATCGTTGGGGAGTTTCTGCTGGTATGTGTGTGTGTGAGTGTGTGTGTGTGTGTGTGTGTGTGTGAGTGTATGTGTGACATAATTGGCGTCCGCTGCGCTGTGCTGGAGTTCGCTGTCAGGGTCATAAAAATGTGCAAAGTATTGCGCTTCATACTTGGCCTGGCTTGACTTTAAAGCTTAATAAGCAGCCTGGCCTGGCGCTGGTTTTAAGGTTTTTAATTCAGCGCCAGCTTATGGAAACAATTTTCCTGTTAAGTGGACTTCTGGACCTTGTATAATTTTTTTTCCACATTTTTCTTGCGCCAATTTCATATTTCCTTTCATTGCACTCAAGTTGGCGCGTAAATTTAAATTAAATGTGATTTCTTATTCTTTTCTTGGGGAAAATGAGTTTTTTTTTGTAACTTGAGGGTACTAAATCATAGTAAGATAATCCCAAGGCTTTGGTGAGTCAGTCAGTTGGCTAACAATAAAAAAAACACAAGATGCCCCAGCCAAGCATTTGTTTTCCTAACTGTCATAACACACAATGACAAGGGTCCTTAAAAGAGCTTTAAAAACAATTTAGTAACAGTGCGATTGTTCTAGCATTGTTCTGCTCGACTAGAGATATCCTGTAGCAAAGCTTACACCAACAACAACGCCATTTGGAGCAGTTTCCGGTAACACAGCGTGAATAAAAAGCTATAATAAAATTTAAGGGGATTCCGAAAGCGGCATCATTTTAAATTCAGATGTTATTGTATTTGTTACCTCTTAGAATTTTGCTATATAAATAAAGCGCGCCTTACAACATTCTTTATGAATAAACTTTTGAATAATAGGAAACAATAATAAAAGAATCTATAGCTGGAAAAAAGTATGTACTAGTACCTTGAAGAATGAGAACTAGTCGGCAGGCTAGAGATGAATTACTACAATCTATTGACAAAAGAAACTGAGGATACTCCATTTAATAATCTAGTTAAGACTGAGTTCGTAAACAAAATATGAGGGCAAGCTTAGACATAGATTCTGAATATCCTTGAATGCCAATCGATAGAGGGACATTGTGCAATGAACGCTAAAATTAATTTCCTAAAATCATAAAATCAGAAAATACTTCTTTTTTTTCTCAAAAAATATGCTAGTTTGGATTTAACTATTTTGTAGCATTTTTGAACGGCACAATTCAATTTTGTGTGACATGGCCAGGAAAGGAATGGTCAAATGTTTGTCAACAATGTCATTTCCTTGATGATTTCTTTTATGTGTTTTTTTGTGCCTTGGCTGAAAAATGCTGATTGAAATGGAACAAAAATAAAAAAAGACTTACTCAAGCGGCCTGCTTTTTAGCTTTTTAGCTTTTCATTCTTTGTTTGCTTTAGTTTATTTATCTTTTTGGTTGTTTTCTTTTCTTAGCTGATTTGATTTGATTTCAGGGGTCCCATTGTCCTCGGCTTGGTTATTGTAAATGTTCGCACTTTAATCAAATGCCAGCTAATCTTTTAGGCAGCAGAGCTCGTTGCTCTTGTCCTACGGGATTTGTTTTCTTAGGCTTTGAGGACAGCAGCTAGCCAAGTCACTTAACGCATTACGTATACGCCAAGTTGTTGTCATTCTAGCCTGTGGCTTCAACACACAAAATAAAGGCCAAAAAAGCTTGTCTCGCATAACTGGCCAGTTAGTGGTAACTTAATTGAGATTTGATACAAATTGAAACCGAAAATTGCAGTTTCTCCAGCTGACTATGGCCATCATCAAGTGCACAAAGTGTCCAATTATAAATTAATTGAATTCTGAAACTTTATGCATATTTGTTATTGCCACAGACAAGATTCTTGAACCCAAGCACATGCACACTCTCATATTCATACTATAAAGTAATTTCAGTTGCATTCCAGACACGTTCTCAGTTTCTTGCTGCTTTACATGTGCAACAATATGCCGCAACAATGGGCCGAGTCATGCAGCAGCTCGTGCAACGAGGCGTATGAGTGTTGACTGCCGCCTCTCTGTGGAGAGACTTTGTGTCAAAGTGTTCGCTTGGCTTATTATGCCATTGCATGCAAGGCCGCAACAAATCCTGACAAATAAAGGCACCGAGAAAGACATTATATGTGAAAATTCCAGCAGAGTATCATGTGGGATATGGGCGTGGCATAGCTAAGCAAATATGCGAGGGTTGCCTTCTATATTTCCGAAATACTGCCGAGCTTAAAGCAGCCAAGTTGGACTTTTTTGAGTAAAAGGCGGCTAGTTTTTGAAATTATGTAGTAAATTGAACATGAGCGAACAAAAATCAGCTGAATCACGTTATCTCAACAACAGGAACGAAAGCAAACAACCCATATTAATTATAATTACTGTTTGACGCATTCGGCGAAGGTGATGAACATTTTAGAAAATGAATTTAGACCCGTTAAAAGCCCTACTCTTAACGTTGATATTTGTGGAAATATCGATATTGATAATATGGCGATTGTTCAATAGCCGCTATTGAAATATCAAATATCGTCGTTAAAATATCGATATATCGTAATATCGTTTTCGAATATGGTCGATATTAGTAAAAAGGTAACTTTAAGGCCTATTTGAATAAAACTAATTTCGCAAGTGGTCTACGCAGCCGACCATATTCTAGGAACAATAAAAGTTTTTAATATTTTTAATTCTTGTAAGCATTTGTTTAAGTCTAGTGGGCATATCTGTGTGTATTATGTTTCATTGTGTTAGTGTCACCTTGAACACGATATATCAGCGATTTAGACCGATTTGAATTTGTAATCATCGACGCATAGAGATTATTCAAAAACCTGTCGAATGGTAAATAAATGATCAATATTGGTGCAATATTAAAGGAAAGGACCATAAGATTCATGTCTGTTTGGTCAGCTTGTACAAAACGTAAGGAACCTTCGATTTGGTGAATTTGGTGAATTAGGTAATTTGAGAAATCATATATCTTTTCACAAAATATTAAAGCAACCCACGTACATATACACACACTTCAGCCTCTATAGCACACACACACAAATTTAAAAAAAACATGCATGCAATTGTCTTAACATGGCTTTCCTTGTTGTTTGTTAACTAGCGATTGTTATACACACACACACACACACACACACACAACACACACACACACACACACACACACACACACACACACACACACACACACACACACACACACACACACACACACACACACACACACATACACGCACTCATGTGCTTTGTTTGATTTTCTCCTTTTTGTGTTTATTTATTTACTCAACTAGTTTATGGCGCACTTCTGTATGCATAATGTGTTTATTCCAAGTGTTTATCCAATCCATTTTTGCTTCCTTCTATGCTCAATTGCCTGGAGCAGTCTACTTAACATATTACTCATACGCAGCGTGGCCGTAGCACATTGAAATGGCATAAATAAATGCACCCGCATCCACAAATTCAGATGAAAGTTATCTGAAACAATTGTCAACAGCTTTTTTCACGCGTCACACGATATTGACGCATGTGCGGGCTTTAAATAATAAACAAAGCTTAACAGAAAGCCATGAAATAACAACAAGGTCTATGGTTTAGTCATACATATGCATATATAGTAAACACAGTAATCAGTGATTGTGCTGAAGTAGCTAAAAACATTTTTGCCAAAATATACATATATGTATATATAATAAGTTCTTATTTTACTGCAATAAAAGGGCATCATTCACTAATTAGAATATACACTGAGTAAACTAAAAGCACGCACAAATACACTAATGGCAAAATAAATACATTCAAGAAAAGTTAACAAGCTACGATAGACCAACAAGAAGTACATCTTTCTTCGGTATATCGAATGTTGGATACCCTTTCAGAAATATTAGACGAACCGTTTTAATGCGATTTAAAATCTAGTCTGATCTCAGAAATATTTAACAAAGTGGCTCTAAAATAATAATAAATAATAAATAAATTATAAATTCACTTCATTTACGAGTACATCAACATCACAAACAAATATCTGGAATTTAAATTAGTCTTAATTACTATTTTGTATGAAAATTAAAATTCTGTATGAAATAAAAATGTATTTATTTCTGATAAATAAATTATCAAATGCAGAGCTTTTATTTAATTTAATCGTTACTAATATTTCGATAATATCGATGTTAGAGGTAATACCTCTCATATATTAATATTTGATTGCACCCAGTCATATCTAGGTTACATACAGCAGCCACAAAATATCATTAATAACTTTAAAATACTCTCTAGAAGCATTTGATTCCACAAGGCAAATCAAATTGAATAAATAAATTTGATATTTTGATAGGCACTGCAGAAAACAAGTGAGTAAAATATCAAATTCAAATTTGATTAAATACATGTTGTTGTAATTGGCAATAAACGGATAGCTTACAGTTGAAAAGGATACAGGAGATACCAGCAATGTCCACGCTATTGCATTTAAATTGGTCAAGCCACAGGGCGTTAACAGCAATAGCCGCAAAAGGACGAAGGAGTCCAGACGCTTTGGTGTGGCAAAAGTGTAATTACGACAGTAATAACAGTTGTTTCTGTTGTTGCATACTTGAGTTCGATACACAGATTTGAAAAGCTCTCTAAAGGATGCGTTTTGACGTCGTTTTCCAAGTGGGTTGGGTTCAATTCAGCCTGAATAGTTCTTAGTAGCTTGAAGTCAAACAAATCACATCTAATACTTATGTATATACATATCAATTGATACGAAGATTGGTTGATTGCCTAGCCGTTGTAAAATTCGTTATTATAGGCATAATTCAATTTAATTAAAGTAATTGAAAGGAATTTCAATTTATTAGGTTAAAAGGAATTTGTGAAGCACTTGGATATGCTTGAATTTTTTTTTTTTTTACTAAGTTTTATATTTTCAAGGGTATAAATGTTGCCGTGAAATTCCAATAATAAAATTAAAAATAATAAATATGAGATGTTTAAGAAAAATTCTAGTTGTAACCAAACTCTTCAGTATTCTCTTTAATATGTGTATTTAATCAATTTATATTTTCCTTGAAAAACTATATTTTTGTATAATTGACACAAAAAATATGCTCTTGTTCAAAATGTATTTACTCAATAATTTAAATTTAGATGCGCAGTAAACTTAACAACTTAAAATATAAATTTGTGTGATAAGTGAACTTGTGCTAGACTTGTTTTCAGCTACTAGGTCTACAACAACAGCCTGAATTTTATTTTACCAAATGTAACAAGCCAAAACAATTTGTGTAGAAAGCAAACACATTTTACAGTACTACACTTGATATTTGTCGCAACAACCTCCAGCTGGCCTTATATAAAGGCCAGTAGCTAAAAAAATTGGCATTCGCGCAGGGTGAGGTAACCAGTAAACAGTTAACAGTTAACAGCTAACAGCCAACCGCTAACATGACTCGCACAATTATTGCAATTGGCATTTTAGCTCTGGTGGCAGCCGCAGCAATTGAGGAGTGAGTTCATTTTGGTCAACTAGAAATTATAATATACGAACTATAATTTAAAATGTTATTTGGTCTTTTCAAGGCCCTCAAAGGGAGTGCGCAAACTGGCCTACAATCCCACATATGACCTGTGGTTCTTCATACCAAGCGGTAGACCGGACAATCTAAATGAATCCATCATGAATGCCTATAAGGAGCGGAGACCAGGAGGCGTTTGCCACAAGCCCGGGGACGAATGGTTCTTCTGTGCCACTTTGGAGAAAATAAAATGAAAACCATGCCCAAAATGTAACTTCAACTTACTGTTTAGTTCAAGCTAATTGATTTAATCAAGGTTTAAGTTTCGATGCTTTGTCAAATATACAAATGTTGAACGTACCTGCAAATAAAAATAAAAGGGTAAATTATTTTATGAAGATGTATATAAATAATTATATATGTATTTATGTATGCATGTATATAAATAAGTCTCGTGATCCATTTAATAATATACCATTCAGAGTACTTTAAATTGTTCATAAAATTGCTACATTATCAGTATCACGGAATAGCTAGATAAAAACGACAGCAATAGATACGGGCACATATTTTACTCAAGGGGAAAAACTTAACAACTTACATGAGGTTTTACCCCTGTACCCATAAAACGGCTAAAGGAATCTTTGAAAGTACATATATATATATTCTTGATCAGAAAACAATAGCCAAGTCGATGTAGCAATGACATTCTGCCTATTTTTATTTTCGGCACGCATTATTTTAGGATCACTATTTACCTACAGAAAAACTTTCAAGCCGATCGGATAATAAATGCCAATGATATTCAAGGAACTATTTTCAGTTCTAACGAGCAGGGAGAAGCTTGCTTGCATCGCCGCTGAACTGCTTGCACCATATGTGTATTTGTATGTACGCATAAAGTTCATACATGTGAATGAGAATTTCTGACTTGGGCACAGGGTGTCTTGTAGTCTACACTTGACTAAAACATTCATATTTGTTCAATTATTGCATTTGGTGCTTTAGTGTTAAAACATATGTATTTACTGCTTGTGTTTTTTTCAGACAGAAACTAACAGCATTTCTGCAGTCTAGAGTTTCCGACGAGGTAATAGTATCGTATTTACTGAGTTGAATATTTATACTCTATTTCCAAAACATTGAAGTTTCGTTTTTATACCCTTGCAGAGGGTATCATAATTTTATCACGAAATGTGCAACGCATTGAAGGAGACGTTTCCGACCCCACAAACTATATATATTCCCTATCAGCACCAATAGCTGAGTCGATATAGCTACGTCTGCCAGTTTGTTTCCATGCAAACTAGTCTCTCAGTTTAAAAGCTATCGTGGTACAACTTGGCACAGATCCTTCTTTTTGTTGCAGACAGTACATATGTCGGAACGGGCCGGATCAGACCACTATAACATATAGCTGCCATATAAATGATCGGTCGAAAACTATTCTATGGAAGAAAAACTTATTTTTATAAACACTAAACTTTCCCAAGACGAGTCTCTGGAGCGTCTAAACAATCTGACCAAATTTTTTCAAAATCAGACCACTATATCATATAACTGTCATAGGAACAATCGAGTGAAAAATGAGTTATTGTATGAAAAACTTTTTTTTCTATATTAACTCCCAAGTCCACAATTGCGAGCCTTATTATACTTTATATGGTTTCGTATAACTTTATCACAATCGGACGAAAATTGAGTTTTTGTATAAAAAACATTGCAAGGGTATACCCGTTCTTTCGTGCTTAGTTTTTTTATTAGTTCCAGACTTTAGTCACGACTTTTTATGACTTTCCCGAGAATTAGTAAATTGAAATCGCAGTTCTAATATTAGTTTAACATTTGTCATTTAAGGTGAAAAGCATTGTAATTAGGTAAACTTAGTTATGGATTAGTTACGAGTAGTACGGTAGTTAACATATTATGGGTGTTGGGTCTGGTTAAATCATATGAGTGGGGAGGTCGCTTGGGTCAGATAAATTCTGAAAAAGGCAAGTGGCAAGCTATAAAAGTGACAGAGTTATGGGTAAAATATGTAGAGAAATTCTTTAATTTGCCAGCAGTTTTTACTCCCTGTACCCATAAAATGGGTAAAAAGGGGTACTAAATCTGTGCAAATGTATGTAACAGGCAGGAGGAGTCATCTCCGACCCTATAAAGTATATATATTCTTTGGAATGCAGGTACCTGTAGAGCATACGCAGATCAAGTTTGTTTCATATTTCAGATATCTCCCCAGTTCCCCCGCAAATCGATAAAAACCGTTTTACAGGAACAATTTTAAAGATATAGTTTTTAGATTTGGCATGTACAATACTTTAGTGTCTCTTAATCTACCGTCCAAGTTTCAAGTCGATCGGATAATAAACACGGAAGTTATTCACGCAAGAAGATTCAGTAAAGCAGCGAGAGGGGGAAGAAGAAGCACAGCCACCAATTAAAATGCCTCGCTTGCGCTGTCGCTTTTGCCGCCTGTGTGCGTGCGTCTTTGTGTATGTGTGTGTGTATGTGTAAGTGGACGTAGATGTGATTGAATGTTTTAGACCTGGGTACAGGGAGTTTCGTAGTCGGGTATACTCGACTATAGCTTGTTTTACTTGTTTTACATTTCACTTGGCTATTTTAACTGTGTTTACCAGTTAAAGCAGACGGAAATAGATTGAAGCTGCAGTTGGGTATTATTATATTTACTTTGGCAGCGGGCGTGTTGCAAAAAAAGGGAGCATTTTATTGCAACGCTGCGGGGCTGGCAGACAATTCGCATACATTCAATGTTTATACAAATACGTATATACATTTGTATATATATTTATATATACCATGCAAAGGAAATGAAATATGAAATAATTCATTTCAAAGCTGAAGTGTTTGCGCTGTGCAGTCCAAATTTATGATTGCTATTTGAGCTACAAGTAAATCAGGCAGCAGTGCGAGCGACTTTCTGATGGGTCACTTATTGTTGTTGCTAGCGCCAAGTTTTGGCTTTATTAAAGTCAGTGCAAAACTTGCACGCTGACAGGCTGCAACAACAAGCAACTAGCAACGAAAAACACAAAACAAAACACAAAACAAAATGAAACAGAACAAGTCTAGTGAAAAGTGCAACAAAAACTGGCAACAGACAGCTGCAAGATGAAGTGCGTGAAAAACAGTCAATTTGTTGTTTTTCTTATTCTTGTTGTTGTTGTTGTTGTTGCTGTTGTGGGTGTGGGTGTGGGGAGCAAAAAGCAAGTCAAGCCAAGTTTCCGACAGCTCTTGTCATATGCCCCAAACTCTCACAGCAGCAGCCATAAAAACAAACCAACATAGAGCCAAGTATACGGAGAACAACTGAGAACTTCAAGAGTCTGGCTAAGCTAAAGCACATGTCCTTTACTTATTTCTAAGGATATAGTTTGGCGTCGCGCCCAAAAAGTATGCTACAGTTTATGGCTGTGTCCCTGTTACTAAATATTACGCATACGCAGTGCTGTCTGACTGTAAAAGCTGCAAGAAATGTTCACAAATTGCTGTAACTTTGCTCAAAGTTAAATACGCGTTGTTGGTTAACCCTTGAAGATGAGTTGTCTTAGTTACCGAGTCATTAAAGCAACTGAACATTGAGAGTCCGCATGTAGTTACCAGGCCAGGGAACAATGATAAATATAATGAACATTATTAATTTATTGAACTTACTTATGTTGAAATGTGCGGAATGGCAAACATTTATGTATCGTATTAAGTTTAATTTAATTTTTAAGTTTTTAGCAAACTTATTGACTTTTATTTTAACTTGTATTTGGCACACTTTAATACGAGTTGCGCAACTTCAATTTTAATTGAATGACAAATTTATCAGCACAGTTATCAACTCAATGCCACAAAAAATTTTTTATTTTTAATATGGTAACTTCAAATTTTTCATTCGCAAAGTTTCGTGCAGGCCGCAAAAAACTATTTGCAACTAATCAAATTGTCATTCTGAATGCCAAACTTTGTGCCATATACCCACACACACACACACACAAAGAAACACACTCATACATTGTATATATACATAAGCTCACACTTTGAAAATCAAAGCATATTTTTCTGCTCGCCAAAATAAAAAATTGATTTTAGCTTTTACCAAATTTTATATTGCAACAAAGTGTCAAATAAACCTTTTTTGAATTCAATGTGGTTTTCACACACACAGCCACACACATACATATACATTTGCACAGCAAATTGAAATTGTTTTATAAGCTGCATTTTAGACATGACCAGTTTTGAGATATTTCTACATCCTGTTCCCATCAAATGAGTGAAAGGTGGTCAGAAGACGGTACAAATGTGTGTGAAAGGCAGACGGAGGCATCTACCCTCTATAAAATATGTATGATCTTGATTACTGATCAATAGTGAAGTCAATCTATCTGTATGATCGAACATATCTCAGACACTATAAGAGCTAGAAACACCAAATTTGGAAATGGGTTCAAGTTTACTTCAAATGTTGGTCACCTCCACTCGCACCCCTGTAAATCGAAAATATCGATTAAAAACAACTATTTGAAAGATATTGCCTTGCATATTAACTGTAAAAATGCATTCAACACCGAAGTTATTTAGGAAATAAAGGGACGCAGCAGCGCGTCCGCTATGTGAAATGCACTGCTTGCTGGCATTGCCGCTAAACTGCTTGAGGCGTGAATGCATACGTAGGTAAGAACGAAGAGGCGTTCTTACTTGCTTTATTTGTGATTTTTATTTGAAGGAAATGGCCTTGCATATTTATTCGCCTAATTCTGGGGTCAATCTTGATCAACTGTCAAGACTCGATCAATTCAATCGGATATCGAACACCGAAGTTATTTAAAATGCACTGCTTGTTTGCACTACCGCTAAACTGCTTGAGCGTGTCTCTTAGTCGAGTATATTTAGTACTCGACTAAAGTATTCTTACTTGTTTTATTTGTGTTGTTTTTGTATATGAAAAACTTATGCGTTTTAATAAATTTTACTGCCTATGCATTTTTCAATTGTTCTAGCCCGTTTAATTGTTTATAAAGACAATGGTATATGGCCTATGAATGCACTCTGCTTGATTGCATTTGCCGTTGGGGGGTTGCTGTCATTAAAGCATATTAGTTTCTTAAGCTGTTACCAAGGATACAAGAGCTCAGAAATCCCACTTTGCTTTAGACAGATTGCAGCTTCATAAATATTTATGAATATTCTGAGTATGATGCAAATATGCAGCATCATAATCAAAATACTCGTGGCAAAAAATAAAATACAAAAGAAATGCCAACCAAAGCACAGCGCAATCAAATCAGCCATGAGAAAAAGCAACCAACACAACTGGGCTGGATTGGACGCAGAGCACAAGGATGTGGATGACGCTGAGAGAGAGAGAAAGGATAATAAAAATTGCTGCAGGCAACCGCATCTGCAACAGCAGTGTGAAAATTATACCCGCTGACAATAAGCAGCCGCATCCTTTGGGGGTATGTCAAAAAAGATTCCAATTCGCATTTCTATAGAGTGTAAGGAATGAGATAAATATATATAAAGGTACGCACATAAAGCACCTGACATGTTTTGTTTGCATATTTTACTTTTAGCCTGGTCAAGCTGCAGCTGCACCTGACAAATGAAAATAATACAATGAAAATGTTTATGGCTTTTGGAAAGCTGTCGAAATTGGGATTTGCGCAAAGTTTGTATTATCAGCTCTTTGCAAGCATGAGTATAATGTAAATGTAAAACGGTACAGCAGTAAAGCTTAGCTTTGAGCTATAATTAATATTCATTGCAATTACCAAACACAATTGAGCTAGCTTAGAGATTAAATGGGCTTTTATAGTGCATGTAATATAAGTAAATAATTAATAGTTGAGTCGCAGTCAGCACATTTGTTTATTTATTTATTATAATATTACCTTTAAATTCAAATTATAAGGTAATTGAGAATTAGCTAAGCAATAGCATCGGGGCCTTCAGCTTAGTGGGGTGGAATGAAATATATACAGTTGAAAAGATATAAAACTTATAATTAAATTTAAATGTATATTTAGGTTGTGTGATAGGTTTTACATGTTATGTGGGATGTGAATGCTTAGGAGTTTAGGTGATAAATGTTAAATTTTTAAAAGAAATGAACAATTTGATTAAATGCTTCCAAGTTAGAGACAGCACATTTATCGAATCCAGCTGGATGTCATAGAAACAATTCGAAAATTTAGTTGTTGTATTATTTCGACCAAGCTCACCAAATCAATCTTTCAATACACTTGATACAAGTTGATCAAATCTAATAAAAAACGGACAGCTATATCTTATATCTAGAAACAATCGGTCAGAAATTCAGTAATTGTATGAACAACTTTTTTCTTTTAACAGATATATAAACGAACTCCAGTAATTACAGGGTTTGTTGTTGTTAACATAGTTTGGTTCAATTTGATTAAAATAGGACCATAAAATCTTACGTCTTCTATATAAACAATCGGTTGCAAATTGAGTTTTTGCTGCTGTGGTAATTAATAAAATACATCTTCGCGGCAGCGAATAAAACTGTTTTATCTCGTCTCGTCTATCTCGTCTATTTTCAATCCAAGATAAATCCAATTCAGAAGTGGCATACACAGCCAGTGTCTTGGAACTACAGGTAGAGTTGGCTCAATCCAATAGATGACATTTAAGTTTAAGTGAATCCGTTACCGCTTTCAATTGCCGCGCAAAATTTGCATTTCTTTTGTTGACACAATTGCAATGCACCATAAAGTTTACCACATGCAGATGCACTCCATATCCGAATGGAATGGATAGGTAGACGTTCTATATAGCATACACACGTATCTACATATAGACAATTGCTTGGCTGTATCCGCACACAGTTCGCAATGCCCAAGTGGCGTCCCTTTTGTTATTTGTTATTGCCACACTGAGGCATTGCTGGGCTCGATTTGTCAGTGCCCATGCCACAGCTTTCAGATCGTTTTGTGCCGGATATTTACGATTTACACGTATGCCAAATGCAACGGCAACGGCAGCGGCAACGACAACTGGGATTCGACTGCAACTGCGACTGCGACTGCGACTGCAGCATCGACTGCTGCTGACTTCGGCGCTGTTGGCCGTGTTGTTGGTTGACAACAATAACAATAACACAGCAAGACAAAATGCTGCAGTCTTGCGGTAGACAACCCTGGATACCCTATACACAGTGTTAGATTGATGAGGAGCGTTTTAAAATAAATTAAAAAGAAATGCACAAAAGTCAGTTCGATGTGAGGAACTAATTGCTGACTGATTCCCGATGATATCTTTCTATTGTGACTGCGAACTTTGAATCAATATTCAATGCTTAAGACAGCGGATTTTAGTTAGTTACACTATATATGCCAAAAAAGCAATCTAATCTAATTCAAAAGTGTGCTTATAAAATTATTCAGAAATAACAAAGCAGTCATAGTTCAGCAAGTCAGCGGAAATCAGTTAGCGCACAGTTCTGTTGAATGACACAAATGTCATCGACGTATTTATTTTCATAAATCTTTTCAACAGAATGACATTAATTTTAGCCCTTTCGATAATGATAACATCAACAGAAAGGCATTAATTTTAATCCTTTCGATAATAATTGCAGCATTTAGCTTGTCAAATTGGCGATAATTTTTATAAGCTAGTCTCACTCATATTGCCTACACCTTCGCTATGTGATTTAGTCACTAGGAACATGTTTTGCAGTCGGGTATACTCGACTATAGCATTCTTACTTGTTTTTTCGCAACTAGAGGTACTAAAATTACAACTTGGCTCCAATTTTTAATGCTTTTACCTGTTATTTACAAATAGCTTAAGCTGCCAAAAGGGTAGAACTGCATAAGTAAAAAAAAAATTGGCAAAATTTTAACAAAAAAACAAGTAAGAATGTCAATAGTCAAAAATTACCGATCGCATCTTCGTACACTTACACATACACAAAGACGCACACACCCCGCGCTTCAGCACTGAATCTTCTTTCGTTAATAACTTCCGTGTTAATTATCCGATTGACTTGAAATTGTACAGCAGATTAAGAGTGACTAAAGTATTGTACATGCCAAATCCCAAAGCTATATCTTGAAAATATTCCAAATTTGGTGTCTCAAGCTCTTATAGTTGCTGAGATCCTTGCGTTCATACACACGGACGGACAGACGGACATGGCCAAATCGAATTCTCTTTTGATACTGATAGGGTCGGAGATGTCTCCTTCTGCCTGTTACATACATTTGCACAGATTTAGTACCCATTTTAGGGGTACAGGGAGTAAAAATGCTAACAAGTCCATAGTTTAAATAGCCAAATAAAAAGGGTTTACTGGCTAGAAGCTATAAATATTTTAATTGCTACACAATTTATACATTTACATTTAGAAATAAATATTTTGTAGAAAATGGAAATAAGTGAAAAAAGTAATATATACTAAAATAATATTGAAGCAATCTAAAGCATAGAATGAATTAGGCTCCAAAAGTACGGTACAACAGACTATGTGACTTTCACTCTATTGTGTCTACCGACTGAATATACCCCATCACATGCTGAGTGCAGGGTGTAAAGATAACAATGGCACACCAAAAAGTGCCTATGCAAACGAACCATGGCAAATAGTGCGCATTGCGCTCGCGCCTTCAAGTATGCAACACATGCTGGCCTGACAATTATTGTGACGATGTCATTGAAATTCAATTTTGTGTGCTGCGTGTTGTGGCGTACTCCATGGGGTAGATCCAAAGGACTGACCGGCATTTTTTGCCTGGGGGCTGCAGAGGGTGGCTGCAACGGCTGGCTGGTTCTCACTTCTGTTTACAGAATGTGAAATTTTATGCACAATACACAATGCATTGGGGCTGTGCGTGTGTGTGCGTAAGTTTCAGAGCCAGACAGGAAGATGGCTCTGCAATTGCATCAGATTTTTGATTCATTGTAACACGCATTGCCTGAGCTGAAATTCAATTCTGTGCGGCATGCTACATTTTTGCGAGAATGGTGCTGCAATCGAATGAGAATGGAGCTGTCTTCAAAATGCAATTAGCTCTTGGTTTGCGGTCATTGAAGTGGAATATACATATTTTGCATTTTGCGCAAGCAAATAATTGATGATAAACAGAGTGGTATGCTAATTGGATATTGTTGATATGCGCAGAGTAGTGAGCAAATCAATCATGCTAAAATGGAAGAGGGCTGAAAAGTGAGTGGCTTAAAGTAACAGTAATCTACCAGTGTTTGGTTAGCAGTTGGCGTGCTTTTACCAAAACATAGCTGTTATGTTAAGCAGCTGTTAATGGCTAATACTCTAACATTAACATCTAATTTACTTTACTTTTCTGCATTTATTTTTATAACCAGTCATATTATTATTATTGATTATGAATTATATTTTTTTCACACCCTTGAAGCTAGAACAACTAAAATTGGTACACACCCCACCCCGTCCCCCCGAAAACCTATATCTTCCAAATTTTTACAGCTATAGTCATCAAATTTGACATACAGACTGCTGTTGAGCATCTTGACAGATCTGCATCCGATAATATCCGATATTTCATTTTCTTCCCATTATATATTCTTATTATGTTGAGAGGCTAGTCTACTCCGACCTATATATTCCTCTGCCTCTATATATCAACTCGATTTCTTGTTGAGTCAAGGGTTCCTATATCACCTGTCCAACAATTCTAAAATGATATACATAAAACATGAAAATATTACTTTGTATTTAATTTATGGCAAAAGAGTTCCATTAAAACTGAAACAAAGTTGTGTAATGATGTCACAACATTTATTGTATTACAAAAAATATAAGATAGTTAGAACAGTCCTTAAAGGACTTCAGATATATTTTTTTAAGGTGAGTTCGTGCTCTAATTTTTTTGTAATAGTTATTTATATTCAAATATTCTTCTACTTGTAATAATTATAGATAAATAGGGGTACGCAAGTATGCAGGTAATTTAAAAAGATGTTTCTTCCCATCAATTATTCATTTTTGGAAACTATGGCTTCACATGTATGTATCTCAGTTACTCAAGAAAACCTTAACTCCCACTGATATGTGTGCTCTTGCGACAATCTATGCCAATAGGATTACATTGAAATCAACTTATGTGGGCCTGCAAATTTCCTCTTTTACAAAGCAAAAACCTATAAGGCCCTAACCCAGGAAACCAGCTCAATTTTGATATATGCCGTTGTAATGACAGTCCAACTGCTTTTAACAACGTAAAATGTCAGTTTTCATTTGTGGCCTAGTCTGGATTTGCTTTCAAATGTACATGTATTTTAGTCATTATCAGGCAAAGGTCCTTTTGGCATTATCAACTTGAGCTCCAGTACCAACAACAGGGACAAAGTGAAAAACGAGAGTAAAATACAAGGAAATATGCAAATTTTTTTATATGCTTTTTCTGCCTTAAGTCTATTTTTGCTTGGATTTGCCTTTTTCCAAACACACACACACACCCTCAGACACACATCCTTCAGCATCCCCATTGGTCTCCGTATGTCTTGACAATTTGCGCTTTACTATGCCGTGGTTGGGGAATTGGCCGCCTTGCGGCTGTTGCCGTCGTTGCTAGGTGAAATACTTGGTACTGGTATTTGCCTGCTGATGCGTATCATGATTCCGGCACTTGTAAACAGACTGACAGACAGACAGGCGGATGGAGGGACAAACGGATACGAGACAGCCATTGGGGGTCCACACACATGGACCACAGAATCAATATGCATTTGAATATGTTGGCTCGCTGGCAGACTGAAAGACTTCTGTGTATTGTGGGTATGTTAGTCACAAGTTCTTCAGGCACGTGACCCCACGTTTCTTGTGCTATTTTTACACAGATGTTGGGCAAGCAACATTTGCATAAAGAGGCAACGGTAACCGCTGCCAGGTGCCACAAACAGCCAATGAGCCAGCCGAGCTCGACATTTACTCACATATATTCGAATGCTATAAGTAAGTATACTTACATATAAGTGGGAAACCTAATTATATGCGCTGCTGGCATACTGAAATTGAGAAGGACGCCAAATAAATCCCAAAGCTGCATCAGCACAAAGCCCCAAATCCAATAAGTAAATCCGTAAGCCAAAGCAAACGCGCAGCACACAAAAACAACAAAAAGACAAAAAATATAATACGTTGGTAGCAAATGAGCTGCCACGGCGTCAATTTTTCGAGCCCCACACACACTCTGGCACACACACAAACAACCACACAGGGCCACAGTGAGATCCCAATGAACATCATAATAATAAGCCAGGGGAATACATATAAAACGTGAAAAATATGTATGAGCAGCTGGTAATGCTGCTCGAGTCGGAAATACCCTATAAAAAGGTATGTAGGTAAACTAGAGGTATTGATAAATAATATACATATAGCGAAGCAATGTAGAGAATTGAAATAAATCTACACAAAATCAACATAGTTATAAGCCATCAGCTTAATATTTCACTAATTTTATAAACTATTTAATAAGAAGATTAATGCTATGTATTGGACACGATCAATCAAATTAAAATTATGTAAATACATATTTGAATAATACAGAAAAAGCACAATCTAAATAAAATAGAATGAATAGAAATCTCGAGAGCTGAAACCTATATACTCTATGCTTGCTTGACAGGGTACAGAAAGGCACATAGCTCCTGATGTGATTAAAAGTAATTAAAATACAGCGTATTTCTGATGAATTACTTTAAGCCGATGACAAAGTCGGCGCCTTGTCATAAGTGATTAATTAATGATATGTCAGTGAGTTGTTTGCGTGTGTTGAACTGTTCCTTTTGTTTAACATTAGGTGCGAATGGACGTAAATCTTCCCCTTGCTGATTAGCTGCAGCTAAAAGGACTCGACTTTAATTCATTTGATAATTTATATATATTAATTTTGATGAATGACAGCACGTACGAGCTTGTGAATACGAATATGTGCTTTATCTGTGGTTAACACACATTATTCAATTTGCTCTAATTAAAGCCTTAAATGTTGGTGCATTGCGTGAAATATTTTATAAATATAATTATATAAATGTAGACATAACGTAGTGTCATAGGACAAGCATTGATTGTAGTTATCAATGTGCACTTACAGTCTATTCATTAAGGTAAGCAGCTTTCATATATTGTACCAAAGGATTTTTATTTAATTACTTAAGATATTTTGCAACTAAATGCCTTCATTTTCTATCAATGTTTTCATATTTTTTTTTATCTTTAGCAGCTGTTCTTGAAACCCATTCAAATTAAAGTCAATATGCGTCAAGCACTCAACAAAATTTGCATTGCTGTTGTGCCCAGTTGACTTTTCACAAGTCATATTCAGACCATTCTAGAAGTTGCTTTGTTGTTGCAAAGTCGGGGAAAAACTGTGGAAAAACTTTGTCGAGTGGTTTTGCATTTGACGGACTTCGAAATTTGATAGCCACCAACCAGCGTCCTGCAGGGACTTCTTCCAAACGGAGCTGCGTTCATATTCAAAAGCTCATAAAAGTTTTGGGCCTCAACTACAAGTACATAACGGAAATGTGAAGCATCTACAGTTGAAAAACTTTGTGCACTTCATGTACCAAATGGCGTACAAAAATAATAGTTCTCCTGCCAAAAAAAAAATTTTCAAAAATATTCTTTAACAAAAAAAAAAGGGAAAAGGAAAAATTGCCGGCCCTCGGAGCAATTTTATGGCAGCCGAATGCCACGCCCACAATGTGGCGAACCCTGTGCTGCTGCGGTTTGGCTCTAAATTAAAAGTTTTCGCGCAATTTTAATAAACTGCGCACACTAAATGCCACAGGAGTAGGCCAAAACGTTTTGTGGTCGACAGCGTTACACATACGACGTGTGAGCCCGCTGCAAATTTTAATTGGCTTATACCCTTGCCGAGGGTATTATAATTTTTTTTCCAAAATATGTAACGTTTTTAAGCAGGCATTCCTGAACCCCGAAGTACACATATTCTTAATCGGGATCCCGAGTTGCGTCGATATTACCAGGTTAGTATTCCGGTTCTTATACAAGGAATTTTCTTAGCTTTACAGCTATCCAAATGAAGCTTCTAACGGATGCTTCTTCTCGCTGTCGGCAGGATCAGATGTCTATATCAGATATACGAACAATCGTTGGAATGACTAACTTTTTGTGTGTTGTGTTCTGGGCCTTTGCGTCAAAATGTGTGTTTTTTTAAGCGATGTATTAAGCTGCCATTGGAATGATCGATCCAGTTTAGTTTATAGTTTCTTATCGACCTGGTTGCAATTTTATTGGCTTCTCTGCAAGGGTATTAAATCTTTGGCTGTGTTTAGATTGTATTTCTTGTTTCATAACCCCCTACCTTTTTCAGGTTAGTCAATTTTGGGAGCGTGTTTGACAGCTTTTCATATGAGTGCGTGGCAAAGTTCAAGCGGTTTTGATTTGCTGTTGGTTTGATTTAAAACTTTACATAGTTTCGGCATCTGAGTTTTGTGTTTTGTTTGTATTTGTTTTTTGACTAGTTGGCTGGGATTAAGTATTGCATAACTTTGTTGTACAACTCGCCTTCAAAAGTGGCCCCCATTGTTGTCTGTAAAGTTGCCGGGTGTCGGCGCTTGGGGAAGCTTAGTTCGCGCATTTTCTATTACAATAGTTGTTCCGGGCTCAGGTAAAACTTTGGGTTTTTAATTAGTTTTAGTCGCTTAGTGCGAGGGCAATTTGTTATATAGAATTTCCGTTTAATATAAATCTTTACAGCACTTCTGCCTGCTGCGGTTGATGAGGGCCTTTAGTTTATCTTCTTCTTGAAGTCTGTCATCTTGGGTGCGACTAATTGGCCAAAACTTGTGCAAAACACTTTCTGGCAATTGTGACCCAAAATTGTGTTAAGTAGAAGGAAACGAGCAACTTAAACAACCAATCTTATGCGAGTTGAGCTGTATATTATTGAAATCTTCAGACGTGCCTTTAAACATAAAATTAAATTCCAGAGAAGACTTTCTAATAGGCCACAAATGTGTAGCATACTTTTTGGAGCAGATAGAATAAAAAACCTGTTTGGTGAAATTTATTTACGAACCTAAAAGTATGCTATGTATGGGTTTAATTGATTCTAAAGTTTTTTCCCCTCCGACGCCTGAAGAGAA
>JAWNNI010000091.1:0-16710 GCA_035043065.1 Hirtodrosophila confusa | reverse complement strand
ATAGTCGCTTTCCCATTAGGACATTCTGCAATACTTTTTTTTAAAAATGGGAGACCAGACAACCAAATAGATTCTAATGATATGTCAATGCTTGAGATTTTTGTTGTTTTATCTGCTGGGTTTAAGCCTGTAGGTACATGTCTCCAATTAGATACATAGGTTAACTCTTGTATTTCTCCCAATCTTTGAGCTACAAAAACTTTGAATCGTTTACTACTTGACTTAAACCAATATAAAACTATCTCTGAGTCGGTCCATAAGTAAGTTTTATCTATTTTAATGTTTAATGAGTCTTTTATCATTTTACACAGTCGAGCTCCCAATAATGCTCCCTGTGGCTCTAGTCGAGGAATAGTCATAGGTTTTAAAGGTGATAGTCTAGATTTAGAACAAATTAACGAACACTACTTGACCTTTACATTCAAATCTAATATAAGCACAGGCCGCGTATGCTAATTTTGACCCATCGCAAAAAATATGCAATTGAGCTTGACAGTTATCAATAGGCATTGTTGTCATTTGTCTCGGTATTTTGAATTCAGTAATTTTCAACTTAGTTGTAGCCGTAATTTTCCAGAGCTCAGAGTGTTCGTCATTTATTTCATCGTCCCAATTAATTCCACTATCCCAAATTGATTGTAAAAGTATCTTGTTGCCAATTAGCATATGTGCAATGAAACCAATAGGGTCAAAAATGACATGGTTATTTTTTAACAAGTCGCGTTTAGTCGGTCGTTTCAACAAGTTGAAAAGCTTTAGCATATTGTTTGGAAAAGTTTAGGTTGTAGCTTAGTGTATCCTTCCCATAATCCCAAATTAGTACCAATACCCGTTCTTTAGTCAATTCTCTAATTTTACTGTTCATAATCTTTTCCTCTGGTATTTGTTTAAGAACTGCTTTTGAATTCGAGATCCAATTGACCATTTCAAACCCTCTAAATCTATGTATTTCAGTTACTTGATTAATCAATTTTACAGCGCTGTCCACGTCTTGAGTTCCTCCCAAGTAATCGTCCATATAATGCTTATGACATATGTCACTAGCAGCTGTGGGATATTGATCCGTAAAATCTTGAGCATTGCGATTTCTGACTTTTTGTGCTATGCTGGGACTACACTTTGCTCCGAAAAAAGTACTTGTATTTCATATACATCAGGGTCTTTTGTGCGATCACTTCGCCATAAAATTCTTTGAGCAAATCTGTCTGGCTGCCTAACTTTGATTTGCAGAAACATCTCTTTGATGTCTCCCACAAAACCTATTCGATGCTCTCGAAGTTCATAAGGACAGAAGATAGTTGGTTGTATAGGTCAGGTCCAGTCAATAAAAAATCGTTCAAACAAAATCCGTTATTTTTTGCAGCCGCGTCAAATACAATTCTAAGTTTATCAGGTTTATTTACATTTAAAACTCCAATGTGCGGTAAGTAGTAAGTCAAAGGTGACTTGACCCCAATCTCTGAAGCACTTAGCTTTTTTATGTACCCTTTTTTAATATACGATTGTACAATCTCTTCATATTTCCGTCCGTACTCAGGGTTTTAGTCTACTTTTCGTTCACATACTAAGTCTTGAGTAAGCATTCTTATAACTTTCTGGTAAGACAAGGTTGTCATTCTTCCAGAAGAGGCCACATTCAAATCGGTCTCCTGCTCTTATAAGGGTTTTGTCAATAATTTCTAAGCATTTTTTATCCTCAATAGACATAGCTACATTATTCCCATCTGTTAATTAATTCTCTATACTCAAAATAAGATTTAACTAAGTTATGTAAGACATCTAGATCATCTTTGTCATTTGTCTGGCTGTCGTGTATGTGAAAAGAGAAATTTAAACACGGGTCTCTTTTGTCTATGTTAACTAGACCGTGTACTACCCATCCTTAACTATTTTACTGGCAACTGGACCATTTACAGAGGAGTACTTAAGTTTTCGAGACACTATTAAAGACCAATTATCTTGACCTATTAATACTTATGGTTGAGCTTTCGAATATGAGCAATCTTTATATTGTTCTAGAAACTTAAAGTTGCTAGACATGTCGTCAATCGATATTGTTTGTAATGGCCAATTAAGATTTGATATCGTTTTAACTCGTCGCAAAGTGAATGTCTCGTGTGAATCTTTTATACCCTGTATTTTTACACTAACTAGTTTAGAATCATTATGTTCGTAAATCTTGTCGTTCGTCCACTGCATCCTTAAAGGACTGCATGGTCCGTCCAATCCGAGTTCGTTGGCCAAGGCTTGGTCAATTAATGAAACAGTCGATGCTTCGTCTAATAATGCAAATGTGTTTAAGTTCTTATATGGACCTTTAAGACAAACTGGTATGACTTTAAGCAATACTCAGTTCTGATTTAAGTTGATATTACAGTTGGTATCTGTGTTCTGTGTAACCTGATCATTTTGATTTGAATTCTCTTTTACATTAGCTCCTATTTCTGTTTTATCTTTGTGTAACAAATAATTATGTAGTTGTGTGCAATTATTGACTTTGCAGGCCTTCTTTCTTTTACAGTTTTTTATAACATGATTCTTTCCTAGACAAGATATACACAACTTATTTTGCGTAACATGCTGCCATTTTTTGTCAGTTATTAAATTCTTCAATTTTTCACAATTTGTAATAAAATGATTTGTTTGTTTACAATAATTACAATAAACATAGGATTTTTCATTAACAATATCAGTTTTTTCATCTGCTATTGTAAGTATCACTTCTTTTGTTTTAACTTGGCCAAACCCTAATAGTTGAGCTGCCTTAGTTGTTTTGCCAAGCCACTTGTGAAATAGGATAATTTTTGTCTGTCTCCTTGACAGTCTTGGACATTTCGCATAAACGCTACTCGTTGCGACAGAGGTATTTTTTCTAAAATATCATTGAACAATAAGGGATTTCTAATGTGATCAATGTCTTCTAATGACATTAATGTATGAATTAAATTGGTTAACACATCGTAAAAACTTATAAGATGTTCATATTTGTCATCCTCAATAAACGGAAAATTTCTTATTTTATTTATTAATTATTTAATTAAATGATTGGAATCACCAAATCTTTCCTTTAATATTTCCATAACTACATCTACATTCTGAGGCAGCAATAATAACGCCTGTACACAATCTTTTTCTCGACCTGTAAGAGCTTTTCTCAACCTATTTATGTTCTCTTAATCATTAAATTTGCATGACTCAGTTGTTTATGTAAATTAAGCAGAAAAAATTGGCCACTCTAAAGGATCTCCAGAAAAATTAGGTAAATTCTTGGCAATGGCTTGCCTTGCCATAAAAGTTTTCATATTGCCTTGATTTAAATCACTATTTTCCAGTTTCGAACTGCAACTTACGTGGTTCAGCATGAACCCAATCAGCTGTCCTCTGCGCTGTCTTTGTTAATGACGATGTTGTCTTTAATCGCGCTGTTACAACTCTGCCATGCTGCTTCCAGATCAAGTTGAAGCTGTTTTTCTTGAATTTCCAAAAGTCCCGTTTTCTTCAAAGCTCATGTTGTTTTTCAAGAAGATTTAGTTCCATCTGCAATTTTCCAATTATGGGGGATTGCAGTTCCGATGCCTCTCCAATTGAAGGCGCTTTTATAGCCTGCTCGACTGCAGGCACAAATGGTGTCGATGTCACAACAGTTTTATCCATTTGGGTGTCGTCTATCTCGGTTGTATCAACTTGCTGTTTTTTTACTGTAGACTTTGTCGTCGTTTTGCGTGGTGGCGCCATAATGCTGTCTACAATACTTTTGCCGTCCCACTCAGTGTTTTATGTTTGTGTGTATGTCGGAGATCTAGCTCAGAACCACATACACTAACAAAATGTTCGATCCAATTCCGTCTGTTCCAATGTCGTATTTGCGTGCTTGATACAATAAGTATATATGTAAGTATATACTTATTGTATCATGTTTGCGTGTATGTACATATGTTTGACATGAACATACATACATATACCAATTCGTAGAATTGCAAGGGATGATGAAATTATGCCTCTACTTTGCAAATGTGTCCAAGTGTCTGTAAAGGACCATTTTGCACCCATACAGCCATTAAAAAAGGCTACGAAGGACCATGTTGCACTCTTACCTAGAGTCAGAATATTTATTAATGTTGATCCGGTTCGAAGGACCATGTTGCACTCTTACCTAGAGTCAGAATATTTATTAATGTTGATCCGGCTCGAACGACCGGCTACACTCAATGCTCTAAATGACATATGTTTCAGTCATTCATCGAAATAACACAATTCAGTCTTTTTTTGGTCTTTAATACTTATATTTAATACTTTATTATAAGGAACACATTTTTTGCCGACTTCTCTCCTTGGCTTCTTTTTTCAGAATTTTTTATTCGATCAACATGATATCATGATCATGATATCATGCGTAAAATACAGGCATAAATTTAATAATCGATAATTAGAAATAAGCGATACTTCGCAAAGAAACGATATTTCAATTGTTGTTGTTAACAATTAAAACAAATTTCTTTTTCGGTTATTTTCAAAATTTAAACTAATCTGCTAACATTCTCCTCCCAATTATTGCATTTGCAATAATTTACTTTAAACATTATTTTCATTTGTCGACTTAACTTCTAACTTAATAAGTTTACAAACTGGTCTCTTATATATACGAATATTAATCTTAACATCTACGATTCGAACATTACTATCTTTAGATCCATATGTCTTAACAATTAGTCCCTTTGACCAAACGTTCCTTGGAAGATCACTGTCCATTACTAATACTACATCTCCTTCACATAAGGATTCTTGATTTATTGTCCATTTTTTTTTTAACATTTAATCCAAAAAATATCCACTAGTCTCTGTGATGGTTTTCATATATTTAGGAGTTTCAAATCATTATCTTTTGCATTAGCAAATAAGCTATCTGGATAGTTTGGTCCAATTAGAATATCATTTGGTGTTAAGGGCTTACATTCGTTCGATTCAGCAGGTATAACAAGAAGTGGTCTACAGTTAATCATAAACTCAATTTCACAAAACAATGTCTTCAAGGTTTGCTCACGGGGAAATCGCTCTTTCATAAGGTAACACAAATATTGTTTAACTGATCGAAGGGGAGAGGGAGAGATTATCTCCCATGCTCCTCCCATATGAGGCGTTAATGGTGGGTTAAAATGCTATGTACAACCTTTTGTGGATAAAAACTTTCGAATGTCATTCTCAGACCATTTATCAATCATCATACTTATTTCCTTGTTTGCTCGCTTAAAGTTAGTACCATTATCAAAATATAAATCAGTCGGAAAACCTCGACGACAGCCAAATTGGCGAAATACATGCATAAACGAGTTAGTTGACAAATCTTCGGCTATTTCTAGATGTACTGCACGAGATGCCATACACGTAAAGATAACTCCATAACGATTTACGTGACTTCGTCTAACTGTTATGACAAACGGTCCGAAATAATCAATTCCTACTTTAAAAAACGCTCTCTCAGTGGGTTCAATTCGACACTTTGGCAGTTGTCCCATGACCGGTACTTTAGGAATTGCCCTCTTATTCTTACAAAATTGACACTTCAAAATGACTCTCTTCACAGTACTATGCCACTTGGTAATCCAAAATCTATGTCTGATATTGGCTATGACTGTTTCCGTTCCAATATGGCAGTTTTATATGTGGTAGGAAGATATGAGCAATTCAGTAATGGGGTGGTCTCTACTTAACATGATCGGATTTTTAGAGTCAAAGTCGTACTTTTCGTCAGTCAGATTGTCCAGTCGTCCTTTTAGTCTTATAAGTCCGTTATTCGAGAGTAGTAGGGGCAATGATTTAAGCTGACTTGATTTGTACACAGAGTTATGCTTCTTTAATAAATCTAGCTCACGCGCGAAACTGTCTTGTTGAACTTTCTTAAATATCAACATTTCTGCACTTGATACATACCTAATAACCCAAGCAGTTGTTCTCACAAATCTATTCCAATTAGAAAACCTGAGAACATCTGGCAAAACAATTTGTTTCTTTAGCTCGTGGATAGTGTTAACATATTCTTTTACAATTGTATCATCTTCTAAGTTATGCAAGTTAAGAACGCAAATATTCGAAACTGCAAATGCAACAACATCCGGCAGTCGGGTGCAGTAGCCCCAAAACTGCTTAGCTCTGTGTCTGGATAACTTCCCGGACGCGCAACCCAAAGGCCAGAATTCTGGGAACATTGGGCAGCACGTCAGGTGTTCCAGAAACGTCGCATCCGCTGCAGCCGCTGTTGACGCTGCTGCCTCTGCCAACGTCGTCGCCGGCTCACACAGCTCTCATAGGGTTCTTATTAGCTTATTCTAATTAGTCTTAAAATTTTAATCAATTTGAATTGAGCCAATTCGGACTAATAAAGTTTAAATTTTTTTATCAACAACAACTTAAAAGGATTTAACTGGCGCCCGAGCAGGGACCAGTGGAATAAAAAAAACGACAAAGCAAAATCGTCTTTAAGTTTTCGGTTCACTGGCCTATGATTTATTAGAAAGACTCCCTCGTGTTAATTCGCGCGGCTAATACTTCAACATAAACTGACACAAACGTAATTGTTCTGTCAGCCAGCAGTGGATCTTAATTGATCACGCACTCTTCGGTGGACTACATGTTCTGTACGATCCGTTCGCAGAACAACCTCAACGTGTACTGGTCGCAGGAGAGAAATCAAAAAGGATGAAATCTGGATCGTCGGGCGGTGTAGCCACAGCAACCATTATTACGTAAGATAGTGAATAAGTGCTCAAAATTAATAAATATTTAAGAAAAACAAATTTCAAATACAATTGAAACAAATTAAGATAACAAGCCATAACATAAAAAACCGTAAAACGATAACAGGCTATAACTAACTACTCCAAGGGTAGTATAACTATTTCCAATCTTGCGATTCCCAAAATAGGGACCCTCCAAGGAAGAAGGAAGAAACCAGCCACTGGTTCTTACCCAACTATCAAAATCAAAATTAGAAATACAAAAGAGAATTGTCCTATTGATTAATATTAATCGTAAACAACATTTCTTTGAGTGTCATCCCATAATACTTTAATTATTTACCAAAATGTTACATTTTTGTTTAAAATAAAATCCTTTTCCTTGACTTGGAAAATTGATGGCCAACCATAATAATCTAGTACGACTCGCTATTTTGGATCAAGAACACATAACTAGCGAACAACAAGCTCGACAACAACAAAGACAGTTAGAGAACCACCAGAATAGGAACATGGCGACTGTAGAACAGATTACTGAACTAGTTGGACGATTGATAGCTCAACAGGTTCCATCAATAGTACGAGCACTTAACAACCCAGAGCATGAATTTAATAACGCGACAGACCAAGGGATAAATGCAGAGTACCGTGCGAACTTAGGGGGACTTGACAGAATCCCAGGGGATTTCCCGGGAACCAAGCGGAATTATTATTTGGCAATAACAACCCTATCGGGTCTCTGCCTGATGCAACAAATGCCTCCACGCTTCTCTGCTTTGCGCGCGTCTTCTCCAATTAGTAACACCAAGTGCTGCCAGGGCAAGAGTCACCTGATCCTGCCATCGGGTCCGGGGTCTTCCTCTCCTCCGTTGTCCACCAACTACCGCATCAAGAACTTTTCGAGCTGGAGTTTCTTCATCCATACGAGTAACATGACCTAGCCAGCGAAGTCGCGTAATGTTCATTCGTCTGACCACGTCAATGTCGTCGTACAACTCATACAGTTCATCATTCCATCGAATGCGATATGTATCGTCAACGTTAATTGGGCCAAAGATTTTTTGCGAAGTATTTTTCTCTCAAACACTCCAAGAGCAGCTGCATCTGACAGCTGCTTACTGTCCAGGCCTCAGCGCCATATAAGAGCACTGGAAGGATGAGCGTCTTGTAAAGCGTTATTTTTGTCTGTCGAGAGAGAGCTCTACTGTTCAATTGCCTACTGAGCCCAAAGTAACGCCTGTTGGCAAGAATTATTCTTCGCTTAATTTCAAGACTAACATTATTGTTCCCGGTAAGAGCAGAGCCAAGGTATGTGAATTCCTTGACAGACTCGAAGGTATAGCTTCCTGCATTGAGCTGAGGATCAAGTCGTCGCGATTCTCTGCTTGAGCACACCATGAACTTCGTCTTGCTCATATTTACCTCTAGACCTACTTTAGCCGATTCCCGTTCGATTGCTACAAAAGCACCAGTGACATCACGCTTGGTTCGGCCAATAATATCAATATCATCGGCGTATCCAAGGAGCGGGACACATCTGTTCGTCAGTATGGTGCCCGTCCGATTTACACCGGCTTTCCTTATAATGCTCTCCAACAGGAGATTAAAGAGTACACAAGAGAGCGAGTCGCCTTGTCTAATACCTCGCTTGGTATTAAAGGTCTCGGAGAGGCCTTTTCCTACCTTAACGGAGCTGATGGTGTTGCTCAACATCATTCTGCAAAGCCGCATTAGCTTTGCAGGAATACCAAGACCAGACATGGCATCATATAAGCGATCTCGCGATGGGCTATCGAATGCAGCCTTGTAGTCGACAAAAAGATGGTATGTATCGATCTGATTTTCGTAAGTCTTTTCCAGGATTTGGCGCAGTGTGAAAATCTGATCTATGGTGGACTTGCTAGGTCTGAAACCGCACTGATAAGGTCCAATCAGTGCCACGGCATATGGTTTAATTTTTTCACATAGTACGCTCGAAAGAACCTTGTATGCAATGGGGAGAAAGCTAATACCACGATAGTTGGAGCGTAGAGTGGCATCACCCTTCTTTAAAATAGGGCAGATTGTGCTGAGATTCCAATCTTCGGGCATGCTTTCCAAGCGCCATATCTCGCAGATGAGTTGATGCATGCATCTTTTCAGCTCATCGCCTCCAGCTTTGAACAATTCAGCATGCAGGCCATCAGTACCAGGGGCCTTATTGTTCTTCAGTCGCTGAATTGCAACCTTAACTTCCATATGGCTTGGAGACGGTATTTCCACATCATCGTCGATTGGCGTTCGCGGATGCTCTTCTTCGATGCTGTCACTTGGCACATCGCCATCAGTCAACAGCTTTAAAATGTGTTCCCTCCCATAACCTCAGCACAATCTCTGCATCCGTGACCAGATTCCCGTCATCATCTTTGCAGGCAAATGTTCCCTTCTTAAAACCTTGAGTCAGACGCTTAACCCTCTGGTAGAAGTTTCAGGCGTCATTCCTGTCTCTGCAAATTTCCACACTCTCACACTCTTGCCTTTCCTGCTCCTGTTTCTTGCGTCTGAAAAGGCGTTTCTCCTCCCGCCTCATTGTACGATACACATCTACAACAGCCCGAGTCGCACCAGCTTGCAGTGTTCTTCGGTACGCGACGTCTTTTGCAGCTGTAGCATCGCGACACTCCTGGTCATACCATGGGTTCCTTGGTGGGGGACGCTGGAATCCAAGTATCTCGCTTGCCGAAGCTCGCAGTGAGTGAGATATGTGCGTCCACATATCGCTGATGCTTAAATGTATTAGAGAGCGCTGGCTGAGCAGGCCAGAGAGTCTGGTGGAGTATTCATCCTCTGTCTGTTGCGATTGCAGCTTTCCGATGTCCAGCATTTTCACCATATTTTGACGTATCACTTTGGGTACGCACAGCCGCGTACGTACCTTGGCTGCAACAAGGTAATGGTCAGAGTCGATGTTGGGTCCCCGACATGTTCGTACATCTAATATGGTGGATGCATGCCTTGCATCGATCACAACATGATCGATCTGGTTTCGTGTTAGTCGATCAGGTGACAGCCAAGATGCCTTGTGTATATCAAGATGATGAAATCTGGTACTACTAACTGCTATGTTATGCGCTGCAGCAAAGCCGATTAACCTTAGCCCATTGCTCGATGTGGTCTCATGGAGGCTAAATCGGCCGGCGGTTGCACCAAAGATTCTTTCTCGCCCTACCTTGGCATTAAAATCACCGAGCAGGATTTTAATGTCATGGACTGGGCAGTGGCCGTATGCACGGTCAAGCACCGCATAAAAGACATCTTTAGACACGTCATATTTTTCTTTCGTGGGGGCGTGTACGCATATCAGGCTGATGTTAAAGAATTTGGCATTAATCCGGGTCGTTGCCAGTCTCTCGTTTATTGGTTGGAAGTGAGAAACACGACGAGGTAATTTAGCGCCAACAACAAAGCCACAGCCAAACTCATGCCGTTCCGGATGGCAGCTGTAGTATATGTCACAGTTGTTCTTTTTCATGCAGCCCTGTCCTAGCCATCGCATTTCCTGGATCGCGGTTATGTCAGCCTTACATTTTGTGAGGGTATTCGCTAGCTGTTGAACAGCTCCTGGACTATACAAGGTACGTACATTCCAGGTGCATACTCTCAAATCATTGTCCTTTTTACATTTGCCATGGTCGTCTACGTTGGTTCGATTCCTATCCGAGGCTCCTCTTGCATCTTTCATTGAAGTATGGTTTTTACATAGGTGGATCTCAAATCCTACGCCAAAACCTAATTTAAAGGTTTAGGAAACCGCGCCGCGCCCTTTGGTTTGCCACCCAACGGATGTTGGATGACAATCCAGGGGAAACCACGTGGAGGTAGTGCGTCGACTTGAAGAGAGCAGGGAAAAGGATCGTGCTGGCATTCACCAAGTTGAATGCAATCAGTCACTTTGCCTTATATGCTATCCCTCATTTCCCCCAAGCGGAATTCAGCTCATGGAAAAGAGCGTTGACCGCCTCATGGAAGCCTATGCAGGAGAAGCGGGGACACCAAGGTATTTTGGTATCCTCCATTCAGTCAGGAGCAAGATAATTGGCAATGTCGACACGGCACTGGAATCATATAGCGTTCCATTAGATTGGAAAGCAATGGTCAAGTGTTTAACAATGCATTACGGAGACAAACGCGATCTTGGTACATTAGAATACCAGATGACGATGCTAATGCAGGGTAATAACCAATCGGTTGAAGAATTTCATCAAGCAGTACACAAACATCTGTCTCTCCTATTGAATAGAGTGAACTGTATGGAATTGGGTGGTGAAGCTCATCGGCCTTTGACAAAAATGTACCGCGACAAAGCCTAAGATACATTTGTATGTGGTTTACACGGAAATCTGTCTCGCATTCTAGGGGCACAATCGCCATCAGACCTCCCTACGGCATTAAACATATGCTAAAAATGGAAAATCAAAGATTTCGCACCATGCATGCGATATCCGTAGGACAGGCCAACAATAGAAACTCTAACGCCAAACCAACTCCAGCTCCTCGCAACATGACGTTCGTCAACTCAGGTTTCCGACAATCACAATCAACAAAACACACACCAACAGAACTACACAAACTTTGGGCAGCAACGACTGGTCGCTATGCCGCGACAATATGACCCCAACCAGTACCAGCAACAACAGCACCACCCAGACCAAAAGCGCCAAAGCCTTTAGCAAAGCCAGAACCAATGGATATAGATCCAAGCATTAGGACAAAATTGGTAAACTATATGAATAGACCACAGTTCGAAACAGGGAAAAGACCTCCAGACCTAATGCCCGACGCATATAAAAGGCAAAGAAATTTTAACATACAAACTGACGAAAATGGACAGAATGAAATGCAATCCGCCGAGACGTACGCCACCATGGCAGAATACGCGCAAGCAATTGCAGACCAGGAAGATCAGGCAACCCAAGACGAGACTTTGGACGAATACTCTGCACAAATAGAGAGCTACGACTACGAAGAAACCGAACACGTCGACAATTCTGCAATGAATTTTTTAGAATAGAGCATTCCTCGCTTCCATACTTTGAATGCAAGCTGAGGAATGGGACAGTTTTAAAAATACTAATAGATACAGGTTCAAATAGGAATTATATTCAACCCAAGTTTGTTACTCATCCAATACCCAATAAAAAACCTTTTAACGCTTTGTCAGTAGGGGCAGTGTTCATGTCACTCACCATAAAATAGCCAACCTATTAACGTCAAGTTCTGTCTGTTGCCGACCTTAAAGTCATTTGATGCCATTCTGGACAATGATAGCTTAAAGGAACTGAGATTAAAATCAGCAAAAAAATAATGACCATTAAAAACATAATTAACATACCCATTAAAGAAAATAAATTTGAAGCAGTAAATACCATAGTACCCTGAGTTGAGCATTTGACCAAGCCTCAGAGATAGCTTGAATAGACTCCTCCGAACATATCCGAACTTATTTGCAGAGCCAGACCAGAAACTGACCTACACTACTAAAGTGAAGGCCGAAATACGAACTTCATCAGACACTCCAGTATACTCCAAGTTTTATCAATATCCAATGACTCTGAAAGATGAGGTTAATAAACAGGTCTCTGAACTCTTAAATGACGGTATTATCCGACCATCAAGGTCGCCATACAATTCACCTGTATGGATAGTACCTAAAAAACAGATGCTTTAAAGGAAAAAAAATATCGTATGGTCATAGACTACAGAAAATTAAACTTGGTCACAAAAGCCGATAAATATCCTATTCCAGAAATAAACGAAGTGCTTGCCCAATTAGGTGACAACAAAGTCTTTTCCGTATTGGACCTTAAAAGCGGATTCCACCAAATCCCACTGAAAACGTCCGACATAGAGAAAACCGCCTTCTCCGTGAACAACGGAAAATATGATTCTACACGACTCCCGTTTGGGTTAAAAACGCGCCAGCAATTTTTCAGCGCGCACTAGATGACCTACTCCAGAAACATATTGGTAAAATATGCTTCATCTACATTGATGACATCATCATTTTCAGCAAAGATGATGAATCACACTTTAAAAATCTGGACACAATTTTTCGAACTTTGCAAGAAGCCAATATGAAATGTCAATTGGACAAATGCGAGTTCATGAAGAACAAAGTCGAATTCCTTGGCTTCATTGTATCCGACAAGGGTGTCGAAACTAACCCAGATAAAGTTGCTGCTATAGCTCACTATCCTCTGCCGAGGACTCTAAAGGATTTAAGATCTTTTCTGGGACTCTCCGGGTACTACAGGAGATTCATCGAGAATTATGCTAAGCTCGTTAAGCCGCTTACCTCGCTCTTAAGAGGGGAAAACGGACGGGTGTCCAAAAAAATGTCTTCAAAAAAACTAATTTCGCTTGACAACCAAGCACTAGAGGCATTCAGGAAGCTTACAAGTAGCCTAATATCTAAGGATATAATACTTCGTTATCCAGATTTCGGAAGGGAGTTTCACTTGACAACAGATGCTTCCAACTTCGCAATAGGCGCAGTTTTATCGCAAGATAACCAACCTATTTCATTTCTCTCAAGAACGCTATCCAAGGCAGAAGAGAATTATGCTGCTAACGAAAAGGAGATGTTAGCCATAGCCTCAAAAAGCTTGAAGAATTACCTATACGGTATAGGAAAAGTTAAAATATTTACAGACCACCAGCCTCTAACTTACTCTTTGAGTAGTTGGAATGGAAATGCGAGAATCAAAAGGTGGAAATCCTATTTAGAGGAATACGATTACGAGATATTTTATAAACCAGGAAAGGAAAATGTGGTAGCTGATGCGCTATCCAGAATACATCCTGTAGAGCAAATCAATTCAATAGCCTCGACACAACATAGCGATGTGAGCTCAAGTGAAGAGTTGATTCCAAGTATGGAAGTCCCTATTAACGTCTTTAGGAACCAAATGTTCCTTCATAAAGCAGAAATTACCGACTACAAATTCAGCGTACCCTTTCCAATCTTTCATAGACACGACATATACAGACAAAAATTCAACCCTAACGAACTATTATCCGACTTAAAAAAATATCTTAATCCCTCTGTAATCAACGGTATCCACACGACCGAATACATAATATGCAAAATTCAATTATTATATCGCAGCCATTTTAAAAACTTCAAAGTACGTTTCACCCAGACACTAGTTAAAGACCTGACCGACACAACAGATCAGGAGGAACAGATCCTCAACCCGCACAACAGAGCTCATCGAAATGCTTTAGAGAATAAAATCCAGTTGTCCGAAGCATTTTACTGTCCGCAAAATGAAGAAAAAAATTGCTAATATAGTCAAACAGTGCAAGACTTGTAAGGAGACGAAATACGACCGTCATCCACCTATCCCGAATATTAGAGAAACTCCCATACCAGAGTACCCCGGACACATAATTCACATTGACATCTACTCGACAGAACGCAATCTCGTACTCACAGCAATCGACAAATTTTCCAAGTTAGCAAGAGCTCAAATCTTAAAATCAAAAATCTATAGAGGATATCAAAACACCACTACGCGACATTGTTTTCTATTTCGGTGTACCGAAATTTATAGTAATGGACAATGAAAAATCCCTAAATTCCGAATCAATTCGGTTCATGCTGGTAGACCAACTCGGAATATAAATTTATAAAACACCCCATAATAAAAGTACAGTTAACGGACAAATAGAACCATTTCATTCTACCTTCTCTGAAATAATGAGATGTTTGAAAAGAGATCAAATCAATAGGAACTTCCAAGATCTTCTGGATAGAGCCGTCTACGAGTATAACTACTCAATTCATTCTGTAACGAAAAAAAGACCACTTGAAGTTTTCTTTGGCAGAAGAGTCACCACCGACCCCACACAGTACGAACAGGCAAGACTGGACAACATTGAAAAACTGAGACGTAAACAGACCAAAGACGTACTAGATCACAATAACAGAAGAAAAGCAATTCGAACTTACAAAGTGGGAGATGAGATATTTGTGGAAATAAATAAAAGATTAGGTTCAAAGCTATCTAATCGATTCAAAAAGGAAATAGTAAAAGAGGACAATAATACTACAGTACTAACGGAATCGGGACGTACAGTTCATAAAAGTCACATTAAAACCTAAATTCAATTACAGGATTCTGATAGGCTTAACCAACGGTACCGTTACATTATCTAATTATACCGATGCACAGACATTCACCATTTATAAAGGAATTGGCAAAATGAGATCCAACGACACCAAAATTCTGCACATTATCAATTTTGAACAAATACAAGACGCCCTTAACACTTTACAATTCTACAAAGACAAAGACCTTAAATAACACAGACTTTTGTAATTTTTAAAACTATTACTACACAACACTCCCGCAAAAGCAGGGCAATTAATATTCTTGGCATAACGACTTAGTTTTAATAACAGATAGTATAGACAAACTTACTACTAACAATAACAAACAGGTTATAATCAACAGACAACTAGAAGACAGAATAAATAAATTGACCAAAATTTCTAACGACATTACAAATTCAATTAAAAAAGACTCACTTTTAAGTGATGAAATGGCCATTAGTTTTCAGAATCAAGTTCGGCTCATTAAGGAGGAAGTGGTTAATATAAAATACGCCATCCAATGGGCGAAGCTAAACATGATTAACACTTTCCTGTTAAGTGAGACCAAAATAAGCGTAATAAATAATCAGTTTAAAAATGGCCATATGCCACCACTAACTACCGAAGAAATGTTGGAATTTTCAGATGTCTCCATTTTGCATAATTGAACGACACTAATATATTTAATCAAGATACTCAATTTAGAAACAACAACTTTCCAAAATTATGTAATAAAACCTATAGTAAAACACAATGGAATTGTTAACCTTCCGGCAACTGAAATATTTGAGAATAAAGTTAAAAACGAAATGTTTGCCGTTAAGGGTCCATGTAAAAACTTTTACAATATAAAAATCTGTAATAAGAATAAGGTAGAAGTCAGAATAGGTGTTTGCCGAAATTACTTAGAGGTGCGCGAGCAATGTGCGAATTCACCAACGCCGACCATATACCCACACTGGAGGAAATCGACGACGGAATCATCCTAGCAAACAACTTCAACGGCACCATAACCTGGCCAGGCAACGTGAAGCAAATAAAGGGAACCTACCTGATAACTTTCTGGAACGAGACAATAAGCATCAACGGTAAAGAGTTCAGCAACACAGAAAGTACAGTTGCCGAACCGGGCGTGCCGCTTATCCACATAACTCCCGTGGAGATCGAACGCCTGCGTATCCTATCACTGGAAGCACTGGAAGGGCTTCACGTAGACAACACGGTGAAACTTCATAAACTCCAAACCCACTCATCCATAAACAGAATAGTATTCATCACCCCAATAGCATCTCTAGCCATCCTAACGCTTACACTTCATTGGTGTAAAAAGAAGACAATAAATCTACAACTCAAACATATCAATTCCGAGATACCCAAAGCACCACCTACTTCCCCGGCTACCATACACCAGCCGACAAATATGCAGTTCAACAATGTACCATTTTTGTAATACACTTGAGGACAAGTGTAAATCTGAGGGGGAAGAGTTAAGAACGCAAATATTCGAAACTGCAAATGCAACAACATCCGGCAGTCGGGTGCAGTAGCCCCAAAACTGCTTAGTTCTGCGTCTGGATAACTGCCCTCACGCGCAACCCAAAGGCCAGAACACTGGGAACATTGGGCCAACACGTCAGGTGTTCCAGAAACGTCGCATCCGTTGCAGCCGTTGTTGACGCTGCTGCCTCTGCCAACGTCGCCGCCGGCTCACATAACTCTCATAGGGTTCTTATTAGCTTATTCTAATTAGTCTTAAAATTCGTAATCAATTCAACAAGTCCAATTCGGACTTATAAAGCTTGAATTTTTTTATCAACAACAACTTAAAAGGATTTAACTTAC
>JAWNNI010000090.1:0-14498 GCA_035043065.1 Hirtodrosophila confusa | reverse complement strand
CTCTATTCACGCAAAATATGGCGACCATTGAATTTTGGAATTTGATATAAACTGAAATGCCACATTAATCTACATGTCAAACCATAACAAAAAAGACATCACGCATGAAAATCGGTTCGGTTTTGACAAAGTTATGGGAGCCTGAAAATTTTGGATGAAAAAGCGTTTCATGAATGAACCTCTTTCACGCAAAATATGTCGACCATTGAATTTTGGAATTTGATATAAACTGAAATGCCACATTAATCTACATGTCAAACCATAACAAAAAAGACATCACGCATGAAAATCGGTTCGGTTTTGACAAAGTTATGGGAGCCTGAAAATTTTGGATGAAAAAGCGTTTCATGAATGAACCTCTATTCACGCAAAATATGTCGACCATTGAATTTTGGAATTTGATATAAACTGAAATGCCACATTAATCTACATGTCAAACCATAACAAAAAAGACATCACGCATGAAAATCGGTTCGGTTTTGACAAAGTTATGGGAGCCTGAAAATTTTGGATGAAAAAGCGTTTCATGAATGAACCTCTATTCACGCAAAATATGTCGACCATTGAATTTTGGAATTTGATATAAACTGAAATGCCACATTAATCTACATGTCAAACCATAACAAAAAAGACATCACGCATGAAAATCGGTTCGGTTTTGACAAAGTTATGGGAGCCTGAAAATTTTGGATGAAAAAGCGTTTCATGAATGAACCTCTATTCACGCAAAATATGGCGACCATTGAATTTTGGAATTTGATATAAACTGAAATGCCACATTAATCTACATGTCAAACCATAACAAAAAAGACATCACGCATGAAAATCGGTTCGGTTTTGACAAAGTTATGGGAGCCTGAAAATTTTGGATGAAAAAGCGTTTCATGAATGAACCTCTATTCACGCAAAATATGTCGACCATTGAATTTTGGAATTTGATATAAACTGAAATGCCACATTAATCTACATGTCAAACCATAACAAAAAAGACATCACGCATGAAAATCGGTTCGGTTTTGACAAAGTTATGGGAGCCTGAAAATTTTGGATGAAAAAGCGTTTCATGAATGAACCTCTATTCACGCAAAATATGTCGACCATTGAATTTTGGAATTTGATATAAACTGAAATGCCACATTAATCTACATGTCAAACCATAACAAAAAAGACATCACGCATGAAAATCGGTTCGGTTTTGACAAAGTTATGGGAGCCTGAAAATTTTGGATGAAAAAGCGTTTCATGAATGAACCTCTATTCACGCAAAATATGTCGACCATTGAATTTTGGAATTTGATATAAACTGAAATGCCACATTAATCTACATGTCAAACCATAACAAAAAAGACATCACGCATGAAAATCGGTTCGGTTTTGACAAAGTTATGGGAGCCTGAAAATTTTGGATGAAAAAGCGTTTCATGAATGAACCTCTATTCACGCAAAATATGTCGACCATTGAATTTTGGAATTTGATATAAACTGAAATGCCACATTAATCTACATGTCAAACCATAACAAAAAAGACATCACGCATGAAAATCGGTTCGGTTTTGACAAAGTTATGGGAGCCTGAAAATTTTGGATGAAAAAGCGTTTCATGAATGAACCTCTATTCACGCAAAATATGTCGACCATTGAATTTTGGAATTTGATATAAACTGAAATGCCACATTAATCTACATGTCAAACCATAACAAAAAAGACATCACGCATGAAAATCGGTTCGGTTTTGACAAAGTTATGGGAGCCTGAAAATTTTGGATGAAAAAGCGTTTCATGAATGAACCTCTATTCACGCAAAATATGGCGACCATTGAATTTTGGAATTTGATATAAACTGAAATGCCACATTAATCTACATGTCAAACCATAACAAAAAAGACATCACGCATGAAAATCGGTTCGGTTTTGACAAAGTTATGGGAGCCTGAAAATTTTGGATGAAAAAGCGTTTCATGAATGAACCTCTATTCACGCAAAATATGTCGACCATTGAATTTTGGAATTTGATATAAACTGAAATGCCACATTCATCTACATGTCAAACCATAACAAAAAAGACATCACGCATGAAAATCGGTTCGGTTTTGACAAAGTTATGGGAGCCTGAAAATTTTGGATGAAAAAGCGTTTCATGAATGAACCTCTATTCACGCAAAATATGTCGACCATTGAATTTTGGAATTTGATATAAACTGAAATGCCACATTAATCTACATGTCAAACCATAACAAAAAAGACATCACGCATGAAAATCGGTTCGGTTTTGACAAAGTTATGGGAGCCTGAAAATTTTGGATGAAAAAGCGTTTCATGAATGAACCTCTATTCACGCAAAATATGGCGACCATTGAATTTTGGAATTTGATATAGACTGAAATGCCACATTAATCTACATGTCAAACCATAACAAAAAAGACATCACGCATGAAAATCGGTTCGGTTTTGACAAAGTTATGGGAGCCTGAAAATTTTGGATGAAAAAGCGTTTCATGAATGAACCTCTATTCACGCAAAATATGTCGACCATTGAATTTTGGAATTTGATATAAACTGAAATGCCACATTAATCTACATGTCAAACCATAACAAAAAAGACATCACGCATGAAAATCGGTTCGGTTTTGACAAAGTTATGGGAGCCTGAAAATTTTGGATGAAAAAGCGTTTCATGAATGAACCTCTATTCACGCAAAATATGTCGACCATTGAATTTTGGAATTTGATATAAACTGAAATGCCACATTAATCTACATGTCAAACCATAACAAAAAAGACATCACGCATGAAAATCGGTTCGGTTTTGACAAAGTTATGGGAGCCTGAAAATTTTGGATGAAAAAGCGTTTCATGAATGAACCTCTATTCACGCAAAATATGGCGACCATTGAATTTTGGAATTTGATATAAACTGAAATGCCACATTAATCTACATGTCAAACCATAACAAAAAAGACATCACGCATGAAAATCGGTTCGGTTTTGACAAAGTTATGGGAGCCTGAAAATTTTGGATGAAAAAGCGTTTCATGAATGAACCTCTATTCACGCAAAATATGTCGACCATTGAATTTTGGAATTTGATATAAACTGAAATGCCACATTAATCTACATGTCAAACCATAACAAAAAAGACATCACGCATGAAAATCGGTTCGGTTTTGACAAAGTTATGGGAGCCTGAAAATTTTGGATGAAAAAGCGTTTCATGAATGAACCTCTATTCACGCAAAATATGTCGACCATTGAATTTTGGAATTTGATATAAACTGAAATGCCACATTAATCTACATGTCAAACCATAACAAAAAAGACATCACGCATGAAAATCGGTTCGGTTTTGACAAAGTTATGGGAGCCTGAAAATTTTGGATGAAAAAGCGTTTCATGAATGAACCTCTATTCACGCAAAATATGTCGACCATTGAATTTTGGAATTTGATATAAACTGAAATGCCACATTAATCTACATGTCAAACCATAACAAAAAAGACATCACGCATGAAAATCGGTTCGGTTTTGACAAAGTTATGGGAGCCTGAAAATTTTGGATGAAAAAGCGTTTCATGAATGAACCTCTATTCACGCAAAATATGGCGACCATTGAATTTTGGAATTTGATATAAACTGAAATGCCACATTAATCTACATGTCAAACCATAACAAAAAAGACATCACGCATGAAAATCGGTTCGGTTTTGACAAAGTTATGGGAGCCTGAAAATTTTGGATGAAAAAGCGTTTCATGAATGAACCTCTATTCACGCAAAATATGTCGACCATTGAATTTTGGAATTTGATATAAACTGAAATGCCACATTAATCTACATGTCAAACCATAACAAAAAAGACATCACGCATGAAAATCGGTTCGGTTTTGACAAAGTTATGGGAGCCTGAAAATTTTGGATGAAAAAGCGTTTCATGAATGAACCTCTATTCACGCAAAATATGGCGACCATTGAATTTTGGAATTTGATATAAACTGAAATGCCACATTAATCTACATGTCAAACCATAACAAAAAAGACATCACGCATGAAAATCGGTTCGGTTTTGACAAAGTTATGGGAGCCTGAAAATTTTGGATGAAAAAGCGTTTCATGAATGAACCTCTATTCACGCAAAATATGTCGACCATTGAATTTTGGAATTTGATATAAACTGAAATGCCACATTAATCTACATGTCAAACCATAACAAAAAAGACATCACGCATGAAAATCGGTTCGGTTTTGACAAAGTTATGGGAGCCTGAAAATTTTGGATGAAAAAGCGTTTCATGAATGAACCTCTATTCACGCAAAATATGTCGACCATTGAATTTTGGAATTTGATATAAACTGAAATGCCACATTAATCTACATGTCAAACCATAACAAAAAAGACATCACGCATGAAAATCGGTTCGGTTTTGACAAAGTTATGGGAGCCTGAAAATTTTGGATGAAAAAGCGTTTCATGAATGAACCTCTATTCACGCAAAATATGGCGACCATTGAATTTTGGAATTTGATATAAACTGAAATGCCACATTAATCTACATGTCAAACCATAACAAAAAAGACATCACGCATGAAAATCGGTTCGGTTTTGACAAAGTTATGGGAGCCTGAAAATTTTGGATGAAAAAGCGTTTCATGAATGAACCTCTATTCACGCAAAATATGGCGACCATTGAATTTTGGAATTTGATATAAACTGAAATGCCACATTAATCTACATGTCAAACCATAACAAAAAAGACATCACGCATGAAAATCGGTTCGGTTTTGACAAAGTTATGGGAGCCTGAAAATTTTGGATGAAAAAGCGTTTCATGAATGAACCTCTATTCACGCAAAATATGTCGACCATTGAATTTTGGAATTTGATATAAACTGAAATGCCACATTAATCTACATGTCAAACCATAACAAAAAAGACATCACGCATGAAAATCGGTTCGGTTTTGACAAAGTTATGGGAGCCTGAAAATTTTGGATGAAAAAGCGTTTCATGAATGAACCTCTATTCACGCAAAATATGTCGACCATTGAATTTTGGAATTTGATATAAACTGAAATGCCACATTAATCTACATGTCAAACCATAACAAAAAAGACATCACGCATGAAAATCGGTTCGGTTTTGACAAAGTTATGGGAGCCTGAAAATTTTGGATGAAAAAGCGTTTCATGAATGAACCTCTATTCACGCAAAATATGGCGACCATTGAATTTTGGAATTTGATATAAACTGAAATGCCACATTAATCTACATGTCAAACCATAACAAAAAAGACATCACGCATGAAAATCGGTTCGGTTTTGACAAAGTTATGGGAGCCTGAAAATTTTGGATGAAAAAGCGTTTCATGAATGAACCTCTATTCACGCAAAATATGTCGACCATTGAATTTTGGAATTTGATATAAACTGAAATGCCACATTAATCTACATGTCAAACCATAACAAAAAAGACATCACGCATGAAAATCGGTTCGGTTTTGACAAAGTTATGGGAGCCTGAAAATTTTGGATGAAAAAGCGTTTCATGAATGAACCTCTATTCACGCAAAATATGTCGACCATTGAATTTTGGAATTTGATATAAACTGAAATGCCACATTAATCTACATGTCAAACCATAACAAAAAAGACATCACGCATGAAAATCGGTTCGGTTTTGACAAAGTTATGGGAGCCTGAAAATTTTGGATGAAAAAGCGTTTCATGAATGAACCTCTATTCACGCAAAATATGTCGACCATTGAATTTTGGAATTTGATATAAACTGAAATGCCACATTAATCTACATGTCAAACCATAACAAAAAAGACATCACGCATGAAAATCGGTTCGGTTTTGACAAAGTTATGGGAGCCTGAAAATTTTGGATGAAAAAGCGTTTCATGAATGAACCTCTATTCACGCAAAATATGGCGACCATTGAATTTTGGAATTTGATATAAACTGAAATGCCACATTAATCTACATGTCAAACCATAACAAAAAAGACATCACGCATGAAAATCGGTTCGGTTTTGACAAAGTTATGGGAGCCTGAAAATTTTGGATGAAAAAGCGTTTCATGAATGAACCTCTATTCACGCAAAATATGTCGACCATTGAATTTTGGAATTTGATATAAACTGAAATGCCACATTAATCTACATGTCAAACCATAACAAAAAAGACATCACGCATGAAAATCGGTTCGGTTTTGACAAAGTTATGGGAGCCTGAAAATTTTGGATGAAAAAGCGTTTCATGAATGAACCTCTATTCACGCAAAATATGTCGACCATTGAATTTTGGAATTTGATATAAACTGAAATGCCACATTAATCTACATGTCAAACCATAACAAAAAAGACATCACGCATGAAAATCGGTTCGGTTTTGACAAAGTTATGGGAGCCTGAAAATTTTGGATGAAAAAGCGTTTCATGAATGAACCTCTATTCACGCAAAATATGTCGACCATTGAATTTTGGAATTTGATATAAACTGAAATGCCACATTAATCTACATGTCAAACCATAACAAAAAAGACATCACGCATGAAAATCGGTTCGGTTTTGACAAAGTTATGGGAGCCTGAAAATTTTGGATGAAAAAGCGTTTCATGAATGAACCTCTATTCACGCAAAATATGGCGACCATTGAATTTTGGAATTTGATATAAACTGAAATGCCACATTAATCTACATGTCAAACCATAACAAAAAAGACATCACGCATGAAAATCGGTTCGGTTTTGACAAAGTTATGGGAGCCTGAAAATTTTGGATGAAAAAGCGTTTCATGAATGAACCTCTATTCACGCAAAATATGTCGACCATTGAATTTTGGAATTTGATATAAACTGAAATGCCACATTAATCTACATGTCAAACCATAACAAAAAAGACATCACGCATGAAAATCGGTTCGGTTTTGACAAAGTTATGGGAGCCTGAAAATTTTGGATGAAAAAGCGTTTCATGAATGAACCTCTATTCACGCAAAATATGTCGACCATTGAATTTTGGAATTTGATATAAACTGAAATGCCACATTAATCTACATGTCAAACCATAACAAAAAAGACATCACGCATGAAAATCGGTTCGGTTTTGACAAAGTTATGGGAGCCTGAAAATTTTGGATGAAAAAGCGTTTCATGAATGAACCTCTATTCACGCAAAATATGTCGACCATTGAATTTTGGAATTTGATATAAACTGAAATGCCACATTAATCTACATGTCAAACCATAACAAAAAAGACATCACGCATGAAAATCGGTTCGGTTTTGACAAAGTTATGGGAGCCTGAAAATTTTGGATGAAAAAGCGTTTCATGAATGAACCTCTATTCACGCAAAATATGTCGACCATTGAATTTTGGAATTTGATATAAACTGAAATGCCACATTAATCTACATGTCAAACCATAACAAAAAAGACATCACGCATGAAAATCGGTTCGGTTTTGACAAAGTTATGGGAGCCTGAAAATTTTGGATGAAAAAGCGTTTCATGAATGAACCTCTATTCACGCAAAATATGTCGACCATTGAATTTTGGAATTTGATATAAACTGAAATGCCACATTAATCTACATGTCAAACCATAACAAAAAAGACATCACGCATGAAAATCGGTTCGGTTTTGACAAAGTTATGGGAGCCTGAAAATTTTGGATGAAAAAGCGTTTCATGAATGAACCTCTATTCACGCAAAATATGTCGACCATTGAATTTTGGAATTTGATATAAACTGAAATGCCACATTAATCTACATGTCAAACCATAACAAAAAAGACATCACGCATGAAAATCGGTTCGGTTTTGACAAAGTTATGGGAGCCTGAAAATTTTGGATGAAAAAGCGTTTCATGAATGAACCTCTATTCACGCAAAATATGTCGACCATTGAATTTTGGAATTTGATATAAACTGAAATGCCACATTAATCTACATGTCAAACCATAACAAAAAAGACATCACGCATGAAAATCGGTTCGGTTTTGACAAAGTTATGGGAGCCTGAAAATTTTGGATGAAAAAGCGTTTCATGAATGAACCTCTATTCACGCAAAATATGTCGACCATTGAATTTTGGAATTTGATATAAACTGAAATGCCACATTAATCTACATGTCAAACCATAACAAAAAAGACATCACGCATGAAAATCGGTTCGGTTTTGACAAAGTTATGGGAGCCTGAAAATTTTGGATGAAAAAGCGTTTCATGAATGAACCTCTATTCACGCAAAATATGTCGACCATTGAATTTTAGAATTTGATATAAACTGAAATGCCACATTAATCTACATGTCAAACCATAACAAAAAAGACATCACGCATGAAAATCGGTTCGGTTTTGACAAAGTTATGGGAGCCTGAAAATTTTGGATGAAAAAGCGTTTCATGAATGAACCTCTATTCACGCAAAATATGGCGACCATTGAATTTTGGAATTTGATATAAACTGAAATGCCACATTAATCTACATGTCAAACCATAACAAAAAAGACATCACGCATGAAAATCGGTTCGGTTTTGACAAAGTTATGGGAGCCTGAAAATTTTGGATGAAAAAGCGTTTCATGAATGAACCTCTATTCACGCAAAATATGGCGACCATTGAATTTTGGAATTTGATATAAACTGAAATGCCACATTAATCTACATGTCAAACCATAACAAAAAAGACATCACGCATGAAAATCGGTTCGGTTTTGACAAAGTTATGGGAGCCTGAAAATTTTGGATGAAAAAGCGTTTCATGAATGAACCTCTATTCACGCAAAATATGTCGACCATTGAATTTTGGAATTTGATATAAACTGAAATGCCACATTAATCTACATGTCAAACCATAACAAAAAAGACATCACGCATGAAAATCGGTTCGGTTTTGACAAAGTTATGGGAGCCTGAAAATTTTGGATGAAAAAGCGTTTCATGAATGAACCTCTATTCACGCAAAATATGTCGACCATTGAATTTTGGAATTTGATATAAACTGAAATGCCACATTAATCTACATGTCAAACCATAACAAAAAAGACATCACGCATGAAAATCGGTTCGGTTTTGACAAAGTTATGGGAGCCTGAAAATTTTGGATGAAAAAGCGTTTCATGAATGAACCTCTATTCACGCAAAATATGTCGACCATTGAATTTTGGAATTTGATATAAACTGAAATGCCACATTAATCTACATGTCAAACCATAACAAAAAAGACATCACGCATGAAAATCGGTTCGGTTTTGACAAAGTTATGGGAGCCTGAAAATTTTGGATGAAAAAGCGTTTCATGAATGAACCTCTATTCACGCAAAATATGTCGACCATTGAATTTTGGAATTTGATATAAACTGAAATGCCACATTAATCTACATGTCAAACCATAACAAAAAAGACATCACGCATGAAAATCGGTTCGGTTTTGACAAAGTTATGGGAGCCTGAAAATTTTGGATGAAAAAGCGTTTCATGAATGAACCTCTATTCACGCAAAATATGTCGACCATTGAATTTTGGAATTTGATATAAACTGAAATGCCACATTAATCTACATGTCAAACCATAACAAAAAAGACATCACGCATGAAAATCGGTTCGGTTTTGACAAAGTTATGGGAGCCTGAAAATTTTGGATGAAAAAGCGTTTCATGAATGAACCTCTATTCACGCAAAATATGTCGACCATTGAATTTTGGAATTTGATATAAACTGAAATGCCACATTAATCTACATGTCAAACCATAACAAAAAAGACATCACGCATGAAAATCGGTTCGGTTTTGACAAAGTTATGGGAGCCTGAAAATTTTGGATGAAAAAGCGTTTCATGAATGAACCTCTATTCACGCAAAATATGTCGACCATTGAATTTTGGAATTTGATATAAACTGAAATGCCACATTAATCTACATGTCAAACCATAACAAAAAAGACATCACGCATGAAAATCGGTTCGGTTTTGACAAAGTTATGGGAGCCTGAAAATTTTGGATGAAAAAGCGTTTCATGAATGAACCTCTATTCACGCAAAATATGTCGACCATTGAATTTTGGAATTTGATATAAACTGAAATGCCACATTAATCTACATGTCAAACCATAACAAAAAAGACATCACGCATGAAAATCGGTTCGGTTTTGACAAAGTTATGGGAGCCTGAAAATTTTGGATGAAAAAGCGTTTCATGAATGAACCTCTATTCACGCAAAATATGTCGACCATTGAATTTTGGAATTTGATATAAACTGAAATGCCACATTAATCTACATGTCAAACCATAACAAAAAAGACATCACGCATGAAAATCGGTTCGGTTTTGACAAAGTTATGGGAGCCTGAAAATTTTGGATGAAAAAGCGTTTCATGAATGAACCTCTATTCACGCAAAATATGTCGACCATTGAATTTTGGAATTTGATATAAACTGAAATGCCACATTAATCTACATGTCAAACCATAACAAAAAAGACATCACGCATGAAAATCGGTTCGGTTTTGACAAAGTTATGGGAGCCTGAAAATTTTGGATGAAAAAGCGTTTCATGAATGAACCTCTATTCACGCAAAATATGTCGACCATTGAATTTTGGAATTTGATATAAACTGAAATGCCACATTAATCTACATGTCAAACCATAACAAAAAAGACATCACGCATGAAAATCGGTTCGGTTTTGACAAAGTTATGGGAGCCTGAAAATTTTGGATGAAAAAGCGTTTCATGAATGAACCTCTATTCACGCAAAATATGTCGACCATTGAATTTTGGAATTTGATATAAACTGAAATGCCACATTAATCTACATGTCAAACCATAACAAAAAAGACATCACGCATGAAAATCGGTTCGGTTTTGACAAAGTTATGGGAGCCTGAAAATTTTGGATGAAAAAGCGTTTCATGAATGAACCTCTATTCACGCAAAATATGGCGACCATTGAATTTTGGAATTTGATATAAACTGAAATGCCACATTAATCTACATGTCAAACCATAACAAAAAAGACATCACGCATGAAAATCGGTTCGGTTTTGACAAAGTTATGGGAGCCTGAAAATTTTGGATGAAAAAGCGTTTCATGAATGAACCTCTATTCACGCAAAATATGGCGACCATTGAATTTTGGAATTTGATATAATCTGAAATGCCACATTAATCTACATGTCAAACCATAACAAAAAAGACATCACGCATGAAAATCGGTTCGGTTTTGACAAAGTTATGGGAGCCTGAAAATTTTGGATGAAAAAGCGTTTCATGAATGAACCTCTATTCACGCAAAATATGTCGACCATTGAATTTTGGAATTTGATATAAACTGAAATGCCACATTAATCTACATGTCAAACCATAACAAAAAAGACATCACGCATGAAAATCGGTTCGGTTTTGACAAAGTTATGGGAGCCTGAAAATTTTGGATGAAAAAGCGTTTCATGAATGAACCTCTATTCACGCAAAATATGTCGACCATTGAATTTTGGAATTTGATATAAACTGAAATGCCACATTAATCTACATGTCAAACCATAACAAAAAAGACATCACGCATGAAAATCGGTTCGGTTTTGACAAAGTTATGGGAGCCTGAAAATTTTGGATGAAAAAGCGTTTCATGAATGAACCTCTATTCACGCAAAATATGTCGACCATTGAATTTTGGAATTTGATATAAACTGAAATGCCACATTAATCTACATGTCAAACCATAACAAAAAAGACATCACGCATGAAAATCGGTTCGGTTTTGACAAAGTTATGGGAGCCTGAAAATTTTGGATGAAAAAGCGTTTCATGAATGAACCTCTATTCACGCAAAATATGGCGACCATTGAATTTTGGAATTTGATATAATCTGAAATGCCACATTAATCTACATGTCAAACCATAACAAAAAAGACATCACGCATGAAAATCGGTTCGGTTTTGACAAAGTTATGGGAGCCTGAAAATTTTGGATGAAAAAGCGTTTCATGAATGAACCTCTATTCACGCAAAATATGTCGACCATTGAATTTTGGAATTTGATATAAACTGAAATGCCACATTAATCTACATGTCAAACCATAACAAAAAAGACATCACGCATGAAAATCGGTTCGGTTTTGACAAAGTTATGGGAGCCTGAAAATTTTGGATGAAAAAGCGTTTCATGAATGAACCTCTATTCACGCAAAATATGTCGACCATTGAATTTTGGAATTTGATATAAACTGAAATGCCACATTAATCTACATGTCAAACCATAACAAAAAAGACATCACGCATGAAAATCGGTTCGGTTTTGACAAAGTTATGGGAGCCTGAAAATTTTGGATGAAAAAGCGTTTCATGAATGAACCTCTATTCACGCAAAATATGGCGACCATTGAATTTTGGAATTTGATATAATCTGAAATGCCACATTAATCTACATGTCAAACCATAACAAAAAAGACATCACGCATGAAAATCGGTTCGGTTTTGACAAAGTTATGGGAGCCTGAAAATTTTGGATGAAAAAGCGTTTCATGAATGAACCTCTATTCACGCAAAATATGTCGACCATTGAATTTTGGAATTTGATATAAACTGAAATGCCACATTAATCTACATGTCAAACCATAACAAAAAAGACATCACGCATGAAAATCGGTTCGGTTTTGACAAAGTTATGGGAGCCTGAAAATTTTGGATGAAAAAGCGTTTCATGAATGAACCTCTATTCACGCAAAATATGGCGACCATTGAATTTTGGAATTTGATATAATCTGAAATGCCACATTAATCTACATGTCAAACCATAACAAAAAAGACATCACGCATGAAAATCGGTTCGGTTTTGACAAAGTTATGGGAGCCTGAAAATTTTGGATGAAAAAGCGTTTCATGAATGAACCTCTATTCACGCAAAATATGTCGACCATTGAATTTTGGAATTTGATATAAACTGAAATGCCACATTAATCTACATGTCAAACCATAACAAAAAAGACATCACGCATGAAAATCGGTTCGGTTTTGACAAAGTTATGGGAGCCTGAAAATTTTGGATGAAAAAGCGTTTCATGAATGAACCTCTATTCACGCAAAATATGTCGACCATTGAATTTTGGAATTTGATATAAACTGAAATGCCACATTAATCTACATGTCAAACCATAACAAAAAAGACATCACGCATGAAAATCGGTTCGGTTTTGACAAAGTTATGGGAGCCTGAAAATTTTGGATGAAAAAGCGTTTCATGAATGAACCTCTATTCACGCAAAATATGTCGACCATTGAATTTTGGAATTTGATATAAACTGAAATGCCACATTAATCTACATGTCAAACCATAACAAAAAAGACATCACGCATGAAAATCGGTTCGGTTTTGACAAAGTTATGGGAGCCTGAAAATTTTGGATGAAAAAGCGTTTCATGAATGAACCTCACGCAAAATATGGCGACCATTGAATTTTGGAATTTGATATAAACTGAAATGCCACATTAATCTACATGTCAAACCATAACAAAAAAGACATCACGCATGAAAATCGGTTCGGTTTTGACAAAGTTATGGGAGCCTGAAAATTTTGGATGAAAAAGCGTTTCATGAATGAACCTCTATTCACGCAAAATATGTCGACCATTGAATTTTGGAATTTGATATAAACTGAAATGCCACATTAATCTACATGTCAAACCATAACAAAAAAGACATCACGCATGAAAATCGGTTCGGTTTTGACAAAGTTATGGGAGCCTGAAAATTTTGGATGAAAAAGCGTTTCATGAATGAACCTCTATTCACGCAAAATATGTCGACCATTGAATTTTGGAATTTGATATAAACTGAAATGCCACATTAATCTACATGTCAAACCATAACAAAAAAGACATCACGCATGAAAATCGGTTCGGTTTTGACAAAGTTATGGGAGCCTGAAAATTTTGGATGAAAAAGCGTTTCATGAATGAACCTCTATTCACGCAAAATATGGCGACCATTGAATTTTGGAATTTGATATAATCTGAAATGCCACATTAATCTACATGTCAAACCATAACAAAAAAGACATCACGCATGAAAATCGGTTCGGTTTTGACAAAGTTATGGGAGCCTGAAAATTTTGGATGAAAAAGCGTTTCATGAATGAACCTCTATTCACGCAAAATATGTCGACCATTGAATTTTGGAATTTGATATAAACTGAAATGCCACATTAATCTACATGTCAAACCATAACAAAAAAGACATCACGCATGAAAATCGGTTCGGTTTTGACAAAGTTATGGGAGCCTGAAAATTTTGGATGAAAAAGCGTTTCATGAATGAACCTCTATTCACGCAAAATATGGCGACCATTGAATTTTGGAATTTGATATAAACTGAAATGCCACATTAATCTACATGTCAAACCATAACAAAAAAGACATCACGCATGAAAATCGGTTCGGTTTTGACAAAGTTATGGGAGCCTGAAAATTTTGGATGAAAAAGCGTTTCATGAATGAACCTCTA